>CAJFCV020000001.1:15083447-15101617 GCA_904066235.2 Bursaphelenchus xylophilus | reverse complement strand
CATGAGATTTTAGCACAGCAAGTTTCAGCATTTTTGGAATCAAATTACGCCCACACTGGGCGAAACACTCTGATATTATACTAGGCACCGGTTTTAAAAAAAGGTCAATTAGTGATGACGGAGTGAATTGACAAGACATACACCATTCGAAAGGTAATGGCATGAGATTTTAGCACGGCAAGTTTCAGCTTTTTTGGAATCAAATTACGCCCACACTGGGCGAAACACTCTGATATTATACTAGGCACCGGTTTTTAAAAAAGGTCAATTAGTGATGACGGAGTGAATTGACAAGACATACACCATTCGAAAGGTAATGGCATGAGATTTTAGCACGGCAAGTTTCAGCTTTTTTGGAATCAAATTACGCCCACACTGGGCGAAACACTCTGATATTATACTAGGCACCGGTTTTAGAAAAAGGTCAATTAGTGATGACGGAGTGAATTGACAAGACATATACCATTCGAAAGGTAATGGCATGAGATTTTAGCACGGCAAGTTTCAGCTTTTTTGGAATCAAATTACGCCCACACTGGGCGAAACACTCTGATATTATACTAGGCACCGGTTTTAAAAAAAGGTCAATTAGTGATGACGGAGTGAATTGACAAGACATACACCATTCGAAAGGTAATGGCATGAGATTTTAGCACGGCAAGTTTCAGCTTTTTTGGAATCAAATTACGCCCACACTGGGCGAAACACTCTGATATTATACTAGGCACCGGTTTTAAAAAAAGGTCAATTAGTGATGACGGAGTGAATTGACAAGACATACACCATTCGAAAGGTAATGGCATGAGATTTTAGCACGGCAAGTTTCAGCTTTTTTGGAATCAAATTACGCCCACACTGGGCGAAACACTCTGATATTATACTAGGCACCGGTTTTAGAAAAAGGTCAATTAGTGATGACGGAGTGAATTGACAAGACATATACCATTCGAAAGGTAATGGCATGAGATTTTAGCACGGCAAGTTTCAGCTTTTTTGGAATCAAATTACGCCCACACTGGGCGAAACACTCTGATATTATACTAGGCACCGGTTTTAAAAAAAGGTCAATTAGTGATGACGGAGTGAATTGACAAGACATACACCATTCGAAAGGTAATGGCATGAGATTTTAGCACGGCAAGTTTCAGCTTTTTTGGAATCAAATTACGCCCACACTGGGCGAAACACTCTGATATTATACTAGGCACCGGTTTTAAAAAAAGGTCAATTAGTGATGACGGAGTGAATTGACAAGACATACACCATTCGAAAGGTAATGGCATGAGATTTTAGCACGGCAAGTTTCAGCTTTTTTGGAATCAAATTACGCCCACACTGGGCGAAACACTCTGATATTATACTAGGCACCGGTTTTAAAAAAGGTCAATTAGTGATGACGGAGTGAATTGACAAGACATACACCATTCGAAAGGTAATCTCATAAGATTTTAGCACGGCAAGTTTCAGCTTTTTTGGAATCAAATTACGCCCACACTGGGCGAAACACTCTGATATTATACTAGGCACCGGTTTTAAAAAAAGGTCAATTAGTGATGACGGAGTGAATTGACAAGACATACACCATTCGAAAGGTAATGGCATGAGATTTTAGCACGGCAAGTTTCAGCTTTTTTGGAATCAAATTACGCCCACACTGGGCGAAACACTCTGATATTATACTAGGCACCGGTTTTAAAAAAAGGTCAATTAGTGATGACGGAGTGAATTGACAAGACATATACCATTCGAAAGGTAATGGCATGAGATTTTAGCACGGCAAGTTTCAGCTTTTTTGGAATCAAATTACGCCCACACTGGGCGAAACACTCTGATATTATACTAGGCACCGGTTTTAAAAAAAGGTCAATTAGTGATGACGGAGTGAATTGACAAGACATATACCATTCGAAAGGTAATGGCATGAGATTTTAGCACGGCAAGTTTCAGCATTTTTGGAATCAAATTACGCCCACACTGGGCGAAACACTCTGATATTATACTAGGCACCGGTTTTAAAAAAAGGTCAATTAGTGATGACGGAGTGAATTGACAAGACATACACCATTCGAAAGGTAATGGCATGAGATTTTAGCACGGCAAGTTTCAGCTTTTTTGGAATCAAATTACGCCCACACTGGGCGAAACACTCTGATATTATACTAGGCACCGGTTTTAAAAAAAGGTCAATTAGTGATGACGGAGTGAATTGACAAGACATACACCATTCGAAAGGTAATGGCATGAGATTTTAGCACGGCAAGTTTCAGCTTTTTTGGAATCAAATTACGCCCACACTGGGCGAAACACTCTGATATTATACTAGGCACCGGTTTTAAAAAAAGGTCAATTAGTGATGACGGAGTGAATTGACAAGACATATACCATTCGAAAGGTAATGGCATGAGATTTTAGCACGGCAAGTTTCAGCTTTTTTGGAATCAAATTACGCCCACACTGGGCGAAACACTCTGATATTATACTAGGCACCGGTTTTAAAAAAGGTCAATTAGTGATGACGGAGTGAATTGACAAGACATATACCATTCGAAAGGTAACCTCATAAGATTTTAGCACGGCAAGTTTCAGCTTTTTTGGAATCAAATTACGCCCACACTGGGCGAAACACTCTGATATTATACTAGGCACCGGTTTTAAAAAAAGGTCAATTAGTGATGACGGAGTGAATTGACAAGACATACACCATTCGAAAGGTAATGGCATGAGATTTTAGCACGGCAAGTTTCAGCTTTTTTGGAATCAAATTACGCCCACACTGGGCGAAACACTCTGATATTATACTAGGCACCGGTTTTAAAAAAGGTCAATTAGTGATGACGGAGTGAATTGACAAGACATACACCATTCGAAAGGTAATGGCATGAGATTTTAGCACGGCAAGTTTCAGCTTTTTTGGAATCAAATTACGCCCACACTGGGCGAAACACTCTGATATTATACTAGGCACCGGTTTTAAAAAAAGGTCAATTAGTGATGACGGAGTGAATTGACAAGACATATACCATTCGAAAGGTAATGGCATGAGATTTTAGCACGGCAAGTTTCAGCTTTTTTGGAATCAAATTACGCCCACACTGGGCGAAACACTCTGATATTATACTAGGCACCGGTTTTTAAAAAAGGTCAATTAGTGATGACGGAGTGAATTGACAAGACATACACCATTCGAAAGGTAATGGCATGAGATTTTAGCACGGCAAGTTTCAGCTTTTTTGGAATCAAATTACGCCCACACTGGGCGAAACACTCTGATATTATACTAGGCACCGGTTTTAGAAAAAGGTCAATTAGTGATGACGGAGTGAATTGACAAGACATATACCATTCGAAAGGTAATGGCATAAGATTTTAGCACGGCAAGTTTCAGCTTTTTTGGAATCAAATTACGCCCACACTGGGCGAAACACTCTGATATTATACTAGGCACCGGTTTTAAAAAAAGGTCAATTAGTGATGACGGAGTGAATTGACAAGACATATACCATTCGAAAGGTAATGGCATGAGATTTTAGCACGGCAAGTTTCAGCTTTTTTGGAATCAAATTACGCCCACACTGGGCGAAACACTCTGATATTATACTAGGCACCGGTTTTAAAAAAAGGTCAATTAGTGATGACGGAGTGAATTGACAAGACATACACCATTCGAAAGGTAATGGCATGAGATTTTAGCACGGCAAGTTTCAGCTTTTTTGGAATCAAATTACGCCCACACTGGGCGAAACACTCTGATATTATACTAGGCACCGGTTTTAAAAAAAGGTCAATTAGTGATGACGGAGTGAATTGACAAGACATACACCATTCGAAAGGTAATGGCATGAGATTTTAGCACGGCAAGTTTCAGCTTTTTTGGAATCAAATTACGCCCACACTGGGCGAAACACTCTGATATTATACTAGGCACCGGTTTTAAAAAAAGGTCAATTAGTGATGACGGAGTGAATTGACAAGACATACACCATTCGAAAGGTAATGGCATGAGATTTTAGCACGGCAAGTTTCAGCTTTTTTGGAATCAAATTACGCCCACACTGGGCGAAACACTCTGATATTATACTAGGCACCGGTTTTAAAAAAGGTCAATTAGTGATGACGGAGTGAATTGACAAGACATATACCATTCGAAAGGTAATGGCATGAGATTTTAGCACGGCAAGTTTCAGCTTTTTTGGAATCAAATTACGCCCACACTGGGCGAAACACTCTGATATTATACTAGGCACCGGTTTTTAAAAAAGGTCAATTAGTGATGACGGAGTGAATTGACAAGACATACACCATTCGAAAGGTAATGGCATGAGATTTTAGCACGGCAAGTTTCAGCTTTTTTGGAATCAAATTACGCCCACACTGGGCGAAACACTCTGATATTATACTAGGCACCGGTTTTAAAAAAAGGTCAATTAGTGATGACGGAGTGAATTGACAAGACATATACCATTCGAAAGGTAATGGCATGAGATTTTAGCACGGCAAGTTTCAGCTTTTTTGGAATCAAATTACGCCCACACTGGGCGAAACACTCTGATATTATACTAGGCACCGGTTTTAAAAAAAGGTCAATTAGTGATGACGGAGTGAATTGACAAGACATACACCATTCGAAAGGTAATGGCATGAGATTTTAGCACGGCAAGTTTCAGCTTTTTTGGAATCAAATTACGCCCACACTGGGCGAAACACTCTGATATTATACTAGGCACCGGTTTTAAAAAAAGGTCAATTAGTGATGACGGAGTGAATTGACAAGACATATACCATTCGAAAGGTAATGGCATGAGATTTTAGCACGGCAAGTTTCAGCTTTTTTGGAATCAAATTACGCCCACACTGGGCGAAACACTCTGATATTATACTAGGCACCGGTTTTAAAAAAGGTCAATTAGTGATGACGGAGTGAATTGACAAGACATACACCATTCGAAAGGTAATGGCATGAGATTTTAGCACGGCAAGTTTCAGCTTTTTTGGAATCAAATTACGCCCACACTGGGCGAAACACTCTGATATTATACTAGGCACCGGTTTTAAAAAAAGGTCAATTAGTGATGACGGAGTGAATTGACAAGACATACACCATTCGAAAGGTAACCTCATAAGATTTTAGCACGGCAAGTTTCAGCTTTTTTGGAATCAAATTACGCCCACACTGGGCGAAACACTCTGATATTATACTAGGCACCGGTTTTAAAAAAAGGTCAATTAGTGATGACGGAGTGAATTGACAAGACATATACCATTCGAAAGGTAATGGCATGAGATTTTAGCACGGCAAGTTTCAGCTTTTTTGGAATCAAATTACGCCCACACTGGGCGAAACACTCTGATATTATACTAGGCACCGGTTTTAAAAAAAGGTCAATTAGTGATGACGGAGTGAATTGACAAGACATATACCATTCGAAAGGTAACCTCATAAGATTTTAGCACGGCAAGTTTCAGCTTTTTTGGAATCAAATTACGCCCACACTGGGCGAAACACTCTGATATTATACTAGGCACCGGTTTTAAAAAAAGGTCAATTAGTGATGACGGAGTGAATTGACAAGACATATACCATTCGAAAGGTAATGGCATGAGATTTTAGCACGGCAAGTTTCAGCTTTTTTGGAATCAAATTACGCCCACACTGGGCGAAACACTCTGATATTATACTAGGCACCGGTTTTAAAAAAAGGTCAATTAGTGATGACGGAGTGAATTGACAAGACATATACCATTCGAAAGGTAACCTCATAAGATTTTAGCACGGCAAGTTTCAGCTTTTTTGGAATCAAATTACGCCCACACTGGGCGAAACACTCTGATATTATACTAGGCACCGGTTTTAAAAAAAGGTCAATTAGTGATGACGGAGTGAATTGACAAGACATACACCATTCGAAAGGTAATGGCATGAGATTTTAGCACGGCAAGTTTCAGCTTTTTTGGAATCAAATTACGCCCACACTGGGCGAAACACTCTGATATTATACTAGGCACCGGTTTTAAAAAAAGGTCAATTAGTGATGACGGAGTGAATTGACAAGACATATACCATTCGAAAGGTAATGGCATGAGATTTTAGCACGGCAAGTTTCAGCTTTTTTGGAATCAAATTACGCCCACACTGGGCGAAACACTCTGATATTATACTAGGCACCGGTTTTAAAAAAAGGTCAATTAGTGATGACGGAGTGAATTGACAAGACATATACCATTCGAAAGGTAATGGCATGAGATTTTAGCACGGCAAGTTTCAGCTTTTTTGGAATCAAATTACGCCCACACTGGGCGAAACACTCTGATATTATACTAGGCACCGGTTTTAAAAAAGGTCAATTAGTGATGACGGAGTGAATTGACAAGACATACACCATTCGAAAGGTAATGGCATGAGATTTTAGCACGGCAAGTTTCAGCTTTTTTGGAATCAAATTACGCCCACACTGGGCGAAACACTCTGATATTATACTAGGCACCGGTTTTAAAAAAAGGTCAATTAGTGATGACGGAGTGAATTGACAAGACATATACCATTCGAAAGGTAATGGCATGAGATTTTAGCACGGCAAGTTTCAGCTTTTTTGGAATCAAATTACGCCCACACTGGGCGAAACACTCTGATATTATACTAGGCACCGGTTTTAGAAAAAGGTCAATTAGTGATGACGGAGTGAATTGACAAGACATATACCATTCGAAAGGTAATGGCATGAGATTTTAGCACGGCAAGTTTCAGCTTTTTTGGAATCAAATTACGCCCACACTGGGCGAAACACTCTGATATTATACTAGGCACCGGTTTTAAAAAAAGGTCAATTAGTGATGACGGAGTGAATTGACAAGACATACACCATTCGAAAGGTAATGGCATGAGATTTTAGCACGGCAAGTTTCAGCTTTTTTGGAATCAAATTACGCCCACACTGGGCGAAACACTCTGATATTATACTAGGCACCGGTTTTAAAAAAAGGTCAATTAGTGATGACGGAGTGAATTGACAAGACATATACCATTCGAAAGGTAATGGCATGAGATTTTAGCACGGCAAGTTTCAGCTTTTTTGGAATCAAATTACGCCCACACTGGGCGAAACACTCTGATATTATACTAGGCACCGGTTTTAAAAAAAGGTCAATTAGTGATGACGGAGTGAATTGACAAGACATACACCATTCGAAAGGTAATGGCATGAGATTTTAGCACGGCAAGTTTCAGCTTTTTTGGAATCAAATTACGCCCACACTGGGCGAAACACTCTGATATTATACTAGGCACCGGTTTTAAAAAAAGGTCAATTAGTGATGACGGAGTGAATTGACAAGACATACACCATTCGAAAGGTAATGGCATGAGATTTTAGCACGGCAAGTTTCAGCTTTTTTGGAATCAAATTACGCCCACACTGGGCGAAACACTCTGATATTATACTAGGCACCGGTTTTAAAAAAAGGTCAATTAGTGATGACGGAGTGAATTGACAAGACATACACCATTCGAAAGGTAATGGCATGAGATTTTAGCACGGCAAGTTTCAGCTTTTTTGGAATCAAATTACGCCCACACTGGGCGAAACACTCTGATATTATACTAGGCACCGGTTTTAGAAAAAGGTCAATTAGTGATGACGGAGTGAATTGACAAGACATATACCATTCGAAAGGTAATGGCATGAGATTTTAGCACGGCAAGTTTCAGCTTTTTTGGAATCAAATTACGCCCACACTGGGCGAAACACTCTGATATTATACTAGGCACCGGTTTTAAAAAAAGGTCAATTAGTGATGACGGAGTGAATTGACAAGACATACACCATTCGAAAGGTAATGGCATGAGATTTTAGCACGGCAAGTTTCAGCTTTTTTGGAATCAAATTACGCCCACACTGGGCGAAACACTCTGATATTATACTAGGCACCGGTTTTAAAAAAAGGTCAATTAGTGATGACGGAGTGAATTGACAAGACATACACCATTCGAAAGGTAATGGCATGAGATTTTAGCACGGCAAGTTTCAGCTTTTTTGGAATCAAATTACGCCCACACTGGGCGAAACACTCTGATATTATACTAGGCACCGGTTTTAAAAAAAGGTCAATTAGTGATGACGGAGTGAATTGACAAGACATATACCATTCGAAAGGTAATGGCATGAGATTTTAGCACGGCAAGTTTCAGCTTTTTTGGAATCAAATTACGCCCACACTGGGCGAAACACTCTGATATTATACTAGGCACCGGTTTTAAAAAAAGGTCAATTAGTGATGACGGAGTGAATTGACAAGACATATACCATTCGAAAGGTAACCTCATAAGATTTTAGCACGGCAAGTTTCAGCTTTTTTGGAATCAAATTACGCCCACACTGGGCGAAACACTCTGATATTATACTAGGCACCGGTTTTAAAAAAAGGTCAATTAGTGATGACGGAGTGAATTGACAAGACATACACCATTCGAAAGGTAATGGCATGAGATTTTAGCACGGCAAGTTTCAGCTTTTTTGGAATCAAATTACGCCCACACTGGGCGAAACACTCTGATATTATACTAGGCACGGGTTTTAAAAAAAGGTCAATTAGTGATGACGGAGTGAATTGACAAGACATATACCATTCGAAAGGTAATGGCATGAGATTTTAGCACGGCAAGTTTCAGCTTTTTTGGAATCAAATTACGCCCACACTGGGCGAAACACTCTGATATTATACTAGGCACCGGTTTTAAAAAAAGGTCAATTAGTGATGACGGAGTGAATTGACAAGACATACACCATTCGAAAGGTAATGGCATGAGATTTTAGCACGGCAAGTTTCAGCTTTTTTGGAATCAAATTACGCCCACACTGGGCGAAACACTCTGATATTATACTAGGCACCGGTTTTAAAAAAAGGTCAATTAGTGATGACGGAGTGAATTGACAAGACATACACCATTCGAAAGGTAATGGCATGAGATTTTAGCACGGCAAGTTTCAGCTTTTTTGGAATCAAATTACGCCCACACTGGGCGAAACACTCTGATATTATACTAGGCACCGGTTTTAAAAAAAGGTCAATTAGTGATGACGGAGTGAATTGACAAGACATACACCATTCGAAAGGTAATGGCATGAGATTTTAGCACGGCAAGTTTCAGCTTTTTTGGAATCAAATTACGCCCACACTGGGCGAAACACTCTGATATTATACTAGGCACCGGTTTTAAAAAAAGGTCAATTAGTGATGACGGAGTGAATTGACAAGACATATACCATTCGAAAGGTAATGGCATGAGATTTTAGCACGGCAAGTTTCAGCTTTTTTGGAATCAAATTACGCCCACACTGGGCGAAACACTCTGATATTATACTAGGCACCGGTTTTAAAAAAAGGTCAATTAGTGATGACGGAGTGAATTGACAAGACATACACCATTCGAAAGGTAATGGCATGAGATTTTAGCACGGCAAGTTTCAGCTTTTTTGGAATCAAATTACGCCCACACTGGGCGAAACACTCTGATATTATACTAGGCACCGGTTTTAAAAAAAGGTCAATTAGTGATGACGGAGTGAATTGACAAGACATATACCATTCGAAAGGTAATGGCATGAGATTTTAGCACGGCAAGTTTCAGCTTTTTTGGAATCAAATTACGCCCACACTGGGCGAAACACTCTGATATTATACTAGGCACCGGTTTTAAAAAAAGGTCAATTAGTGATGACGGAGTGAATTGACAAGACATACACCATTCGAAAGGTAATGGCATGAGATTTTAGCACGGCAAGTTTCAGCTTTTTTGGAATCAAATTACGCCCACACTGGGCGAAACACTCTGATATTATACTAGGCACCGGTTTTAAAAAAAGGTCAATTAGTGATGACGGAGTGAATTGACAAGACATACACCATTCGAAAGGTAATGGCATGAGATTTTAGCACGGCAAGTTTCAGCTTTTTTGGAATCAAATTACGCCCACACTGGGCGAAACACTCTGATATTATACTAGGCACCGGTTTTAAAAAAAGGTCAATTAGTGATGACGGAGTGAATTGACAAGACATATACCATTCGAAAGGTAATGGCATGAGATTTTAGCACGGCAAGTTTCAGCTTTTTTGGAATCAAATTACGCCCACACTGGGCGAAACACTCTGATATTATACTAGGCACCGGTTTTAAAAAAAGGTCAATTAGTGATGACGGAGTGAATTGACAAGACATACACCATTCGAAAGGTAATGGCATGAGATTTTAGCACGGCAAGTTTCAGCTTTTTTGGAATCAAATTACGCCCACACTGGGCGAAACACTCTGATATTATACTAGGCACCGGTTTTAAAAAAAGGTCAATTAGTGATGACGGAGTGAATTGACAAGACATACACCATTCGAAAGGTAATGGCATGAGATTTTAGCACGGCAAGTTTCAGCTTTTTTGGAATCAAATTACGCCCACACTGGGCGAAACACTCTGATATTATACTAGGCACCGGTTTTAAAAAAAGGTCAATTAGTGATGACGGAGTGAATTGACAAGACATACACCATTCGAAAGGTAATGGCATGAGATTTTAGCACGGCAAGTTTCAGCTTTTTTGGAATCAAATTACGCCCACACTGGGCGAAACACTCTGATATTATACTAGGCACCGGTTTTAAAAAAAGGTCAATTAGTGATGACGGAGTGAATTGACAAGACATACACCATTCGAAAGGTAATGGCATGAGATTTTAGCACGGCAAGTTTCAGCTTTTTTGGAATCAAATTACGCCCACACTGGGCGAAACACTCTGATATTATACTAGGCACCGGTTTTAAAAAAAGGTCAATTAGTGATGACGGAGTGAATTGACAAGACATACACCATTCGAAAGGTAATGGCATGAGATTTTAGCACGGCAAGTTTCAGCTTTTTTGGAATCAAATTACGCCCACACTGGGCGAAACACTCTGATATTATACTAGGCACCGGTTTTAAAAAAAGGTCAATTAGTGATGACGGAGTGAATTGACAAGACATACACCATTCGAAAGGTAATGGCATGAGATTTTAGCACGGCAAGTTTCAGCTTTTTTGGAATCAAATTACGCCCACACTGGGCGAAACACTCTGATATTATACTAGGCACCGGTTTTAAAAAAAGGTCAATTAGTGATGACGGAGTGAATTGACAAGACATACACCATTCGAAAGGTAATGGCATGAGATTTTAGCACGGCAAGTTTCAGCTTTTTTGGAATCAAATTACGCCCACACTGGGCGAAACACTCTGATATTATACTAGGCACCGGTTTTAAAAAAAGGTCAATTAGTGATGACGGAGTGAATTGACAAGACATACACCATTCGAAAGGTAATGGCATGAGATTTTAGCACGGCAAGTTTCAGCTTTTTTGGAATCAAATTACGCCCACACTGGGCGAAACACTCTGATATTATACTAGGCACCGGTTTTAAAAAAAGGTCAATTAGTGATGACGGAGTGAATTGACAAGACATACACCATTCGAAAGGTAATGGCATGAGATTTTAGCACGGCAAGTTTCAGCTTTTTTGGAATCAAATTACGCCCACACTGGGCGAAACACTCTGATATTATACTAGGCACCGGTTTTAAAAAAAGGTCAATTAGTGATGACGGAGTGAATTGACAAGACATACACCATTCGAAAGGTAATGGCATGAGATTTTAGCACGGCAAGTTTCAGCTTTTTTGGAATCAAATTACGCCCACACTGGGCGAAACACTCTGATATTATACTAGGCACCGGTTTTAAAAAAAGGTCAATTAGTGATGACGGAGTGAATTGACAAGACATACACCATTCGAAAGGTAATGGCATGAGATTTTAGCACGGCAAGTTTCAGCTTTTTTGGAATCAAATTACGCCCACACTGGGCGAAACACTCTGATATTATACTAGGCACCGGTTTTAAAAAAAGGTCAATTAGTGATGACGGAGTGAATTGACAAGACATACACCATTCGAAAGGTAATGGCATGAGATTTTAGCACGGCAAGTTTCAGCTTTTTTGGAATCAAATTACGCCCACACTGGGCGAAACACTCTGATATTATACTAGGCACCGGTTTTAAAAAAAGGTCAATTAGTGATGACGGAGTGAATTGACAAGACATACACCATTCGAAAGGTAATGGCATGAGATTTTAGCACGGCAAGTTTCAGCTTTTTTGGAATCAAATTACGCCCACACTGGGCGAAACACTCTGATATTATACTAGGCACCGGTTTTAAAAAAAGGTCAATTAGTGATGACGGAGTGAATTGACAAGACATATACCATTCGAAAGGTAACCGCATAAGATTTTAGCACGGCAAGTTTCAGCTTTTTTGGAATCAAATTACGCCCACACTGGGCGAAACACTCTGATATTATACTAGGCACCGGTTTTAAAAAAAGGTCAATTAGTGATGACGGAGTGAATTGACAAGACATACACCATTCGAAAGGTAATGGCATGAGATTTTAGCACGGCAAGTTTCAGCTTTTTTGGAATCAAATTACGCCCACACTGGGCGAAACACTCTGATATTATACTAGGCACCGGTTTTAAAAAAAGGTCAATTAGTGATGACGGAGTGAATTGACAAGACATATACCATTCGAAAGGTAATGGCATGAGATTTTAGCACGGCAAGTTTCAGCTTTTTTGGAATCAAATTACGCCCACACTGGGCGAAACACTCTGATATTATACTAGGCACCGGTTTTAAAAAAAGGTCAATTAGTGATGACGGAGTGAATTGACAAGACATACACCATTCGAAAGGTAATGGCATGAGATTTTAGCACGGCAAGTTTCAGCTTTTTTGGAATCAAATTACGCCCACACTGGGCGAAACACTCTGATATTATACTAGGCACCGGTTTTAAAAAAAGGTCAATTAGTGATGACGGAGTGAATTGACAAGACATATACCATTCGAAAGGTAATGGCATGAGATTTTAGCACGGCAAGTTTCAGCTTTTTTGGAATCAAATTACGCCCACACTGGGCGAAACACTCTGATATTATACTAGGCACCGGTTTTAAAAAAAGGTCAATTAGTGATGACGGAGTGAATTGACAAGACATACACCATTCGAAAGGTAATGGCATGAGATTTTAGCACGGCAAGTTTCAGCTTTTTTGGAATCAAATTACGCCCACACTGGGCGAAACACTCTGATATTATACTAGGCACCGGTTTTAAAAAAAGGTCAATTAGTGATGACGGAGTGAATTGACAAGACATACACCATTCGAAAGGTAATGGCATGAGATTTTAGCACGGCAAGTTTCAGCTTTTTTGGAATCAAATTACGCCCACACTGGGCGAAACACTCTGATATTATACTAGGCACCGGTTTTAAAAAAAGGTCAATTAGTGATGACGGAGTGAATTGACAAGACATATACCATTCGAAAGGTAATGGCATGAGATTTTAGCACGGCAAGTTTCAGCTTTTTTGGAATCAAATTACGCCCACACTGGGCGAAACACTCTGATATTATACTAGGCACCGGTTTTAAAAAAAGGTCAATTAGTGATGACGGAGTGAATTGACAAGACATACACCATTCGAAAGGTAATGGCATGAGATTTTAGCACGGCAAGTTTCAGCTTTTTTGGAATCAAATTACGCCCACACTGGGCGAAACACTCTGATATTATACTAGGCACCGGTTTTAAAAAAAGGTCAATTAGTGATGACGGAGTGAATTGACAAGACATACACCATTCGAAAGGTAATGGCATGAGATTTTAGCACGGCAAGTTTCAGCTTTTTTGGAATCAAATTACGCCCACACTGGGCGAAACACTCTGATATTATACTAGGCACCGGTTTTAAAAAAAGGTCAATTAGTGATGACGGAGTGAATTGACAAGACATACACCATTCGAAAGGTAATGGCATGAGATTTTAGCACGGCAAGTTTCAGCTTTTTTGGAATCAAATTACGCCCACACTGGGCGAAACACTCTGATATTATACTAGGCACCGGTTTTAAAAAAAGGTCAATTAGTGATGACGGAGTGAATTGACAAGACATATACCATTCGAAAGGTAATCGCATAAGATTTTAGCACGGCAAGTTTCAGCTTTTTTGGAATCAAATTACGCCCACACTGGGCGAAACACTCTGATATTATACTAGGCACCGGTTTTAAAAAAAGGTCAATTAGTGATGACGGAGTGAATTGACAAGACATACACCATTCGAAAGGTAATGGCATGAGATTTTAGCACGGCAAGTTTCAGCTTTTTTGGAATCAAATTACGCCCACACTGGGCGAAACACTCTGATATTATACTAGGCACCGGTTTTAAAAAAGGTCAATTAGTGATGACGGAGTGAATTGACAAGACATACACCATTCGAAAGGTAATGGCATGAGATTTTAGCACGGCAAGTTTCAGCTTTTTTGGAATCAAATTACGCCCACACTGGGCGAAACACTCTGATATTATACTAGGCACCGGTTTTAAAAAAAGGTCAATTAGTGATGACGGAGTGAATTGACAAGACATACACCATTCGAAAGGTAATGGCATGAGATTTTAGCACGGCAAGTTTCAGCTTTTTTGGAATCAAATTACGCCCACACTGGGCGAAACACTCTGATATTATACTAGGCACCGGTTTTAAAAAAGGTCAATTAGTGATGACGGAGTGAATTGACAAGACATACACCATTCGAAAGGTAATGGCATGAGATTTTAGCACGGCAAGTTTCAGCTTTTTTGGAATCAAATTACGCCCACACTGGGCGAAACACTCTGATATTATACTAGGCACCGGTTTTAAAAAAAGGTCAATTAGTGATGACGGAGTGAATTGACAAGACATACACCATTCGAAAGGTAATGGCATGAGATTTTAGCACGGCAAGTTTCAGCTTTTTTGGAATCAAATTACGCCCACACTGGGCGAAACACTCTGATATTATACTAGGCACCGGTTTTAAAAAAAGGTCAATTAGTGATGACGGAGTGAATTGACAAGACATACACCATTCGAAAGGTAATGGCATGAGATTTTAGCACGGCAAGTTTCAGCTTTTTTGGAATCAAATTACGCCCACACTGGGCGAAACACTCTGATATTATACTAGGCACCGGTTTTAAAAAAAGGTCAATTAGTGATGACGGAGTGAATTGACAAGACATACACCATTCGAAAGGTAATGGCATGAGATTTTAGCACGGCAAGTTTCAGCTTTTTTGGAATCAAATTACGCCCACACTGGGCGAAACACTCTGATATTATACTAGGCACCGGTTTTAAAAAAGGTCAATTAGTGATGACGGAGTGAATTGACAAGACATACACCATTCGAAAGGTAATGGCATGAGATTTTAGCACGGCAAGTTTCAGCTTTTTTGGAATCAAATTACGCCCACACTGGGCGAAACACTCTGATATTATACTAGGCACCGGTTTTAAAAAAAGGTCAATTAGTGATGACGGAGTGAATTGACAAGACATATACCATTCGAAAGGTAATGGCATGAGATTTTAGCACGGCAAGTTTCAGCTTTTTTGGAATCAAATTACGCCCACACTGGGCGAAACACTCTGATATTATACTAGGCACCGGTTTTAAAAAAAGGTCAATTAGTGATGACGGAGTGAATTGACAAGACATACACCATTCGAAAGGTAATGGCATGAGATTTTAGCACGGCAAGTTTCAGCTTTTTTGGAATCAAATTACGCCCACACTGGGCGAAACACTCTGATATTATACTAGGCACCGGTTTTAAAAAAAGGTCAATTAGTGATGACGGAGTGAATTGACAAGACATACACCATTCGAAAGGTAATGGCATGAGATTTTAGCACGGCAAGTTTCAGCTTTTTTGGAATCAAATTACGCCCACACTGGGCGAAACACTCTGATATTATACTAGGCACCGGTTTTAAAAAAAGGTCAATTAGTGATGACGGAGTGAATTGACAAGACATACACCATTCGAAAGGTAATGGCATGAGATTTTAGCACGGCAAGTTTCAGCTTTTTTGGAATCAAATTACGCCCACACTGGGCGAAACACTCTGATATTATACTAGGCACCGGTTTTAAAAAAAGGTCAATTAGTGATGACGGAGTGAATTGACAAGACATATACCATTCGAAAGGTAATGGCATGAGATTTTAGCACGGCAAGTTTCAGCTTTTTTGGAATCAAATTACGCCCACACTGGGCGAAACACTCTGATATTATACTAGGCACCGGTTTTAAAAAAAGGTCAATTAGTGATGACGGAGTGAATTGACAAGACATACACCATTCGAAAGGTAATGGCATGAGATTTTAGCACGGCAAGTTTCAGCTTTTTTGGAATCAAATTACGCCCACACTGGGCGAAACACTCTGATATTATACTAGGCACCGGTTTTAAAAAAAGGTCAATTAGTGATGACGGAGTGAATTGACAAGACATACACCATTCGAAAGGTAATGGCATGAGATTTTAGCACGGCAAGTTTCAGCTTTTTTGGAATCAAATTACGCCCACACTGGGCGAAACACTCTGATATTATACTAGGCACCGGTTTTAAAAAAAGGTCAATTAGTGATGACGGAGTGAATTGACAAGACATACACCATTCGAAAGGTAATGGCATGAGATTTTAGCACGGCAAGTTTCAGCTTTTTTGGAATCAAATTACGCCCACACTGGGCGAAACACTCTGATATTATACTAGGCACCGGTTTTAAAAAAAGGTCAATTAGTGATGACGGAGTGAATTGACAAGACATACACCATTCGAAAGGTAATGGCATGAGATTTTAGCACGGCAAGTTTCAGCTTTTTTGGAATCAAATTACGCCCACACTGGGCGAAACACTCTGATATTATACTAGGCACCGGTTTTAAAAAAAGGTCAATTAGTGATGACGGAGTGAATTGACAAGACATATACCATTCGAAAGGTAATGGCATGAGATTTTAGCACGGCAAGTTTCAGCTTTTTTGGAATCAAATTACGCCCACACTGGGCGAAACACTCTGATATTATACTAGGCACCGGTTTTAAAAAAAGGTCAATTAGTGATGACGGAGTGAATTGACAAGACATACACCATTCGAAAGGTAATGGCATGAGATTTTAGCACGGCAAGTTTCAGCTTTTTTGGAATCAAATTACGCCCACACTGGGCGAAACACTCTGATATTATACTAGGCACCGGTTTTAAAAAAAGGTCAATTAGTGATGACGGAGTGAATTGACAAGACATACACCATTCGAAAGGTAATGGCATGAGATTTTAGCACGGCAAGTTTCAGCTTTTTTGGAATCAAATTACGCCCACACTGGGCGAAACACTCTGATATTATACTAGGCACCGGTTTTAAAAAAGGTCAATTAGTGATGACGGAGTGAATTGACAAGACATACACCATTCGAAAGGTAATGGCATGAGATTTTAGCACGGCAAGTTTCAGCTTTTTTGGAATCAAATTACGCCCACACTGGGCGAAACACTCTGATATTATACTAGGCACCGGTTTTAAAAAAAGGTCAATTAGTGATGACGGAGTGAATTGACAAGACATACACCATTCGAAAGGTAATGGCATGAGATTTTAGCACGGCAAGTTTCAGCTTTTTTGGAATCAAATTACGCCCACACTGGGCGAAACACTCTGATATTATACTAGGCACCGGTTTTAAAAAAAGGTCAATTAGTGATGACGGAGTGAATTGACAAGACATACACCATTCGAAAGGTAATGGCATGAGATTTTAGCACGGCAAGTTTCAGCTTTTTTGGAATCAAATTACGCCCACACTGGGCGAAACACTCTGATATTATACTAGGCACCGGTTTTAAAAAAAGGTCAATTAGTGATGACGGAGTGAATTGACAAGACATATACCATTCGAAAGGTAATGGCATGAGATTTTAGCACGGCAAGTTTCAGCTTTTTTGGAATCAAATTACGCCCACACTGGGCGAAACACTCTGATATTATACTAGGCACCGGTTTTAAAAAAAGGTCAATTAGTGATGACGGAGTGAATTGACAAGACATACACCATTCGAAAGGTAATGGCATGAGATTTTAGCACGGCAAGTTTCAGCTTTTTTGGAATCAAATTACGCCCACACTGGGCGAAACACTCTGATATTATACTAGGCACCGGTTTTAAAAA
>CAJFCV020000001.1:15024226-15082947 GCA_904066235.2 Bursaphelenchus xylophilus | reverse complement strand
TATGTCTTGTCAATTCACTCCGTCATCACTAATTGACCTTTTTTTAAAACCGGTGCCTAGTATAATATCAGAGTGTTTCGCCCAGTGTGGGCGTAATTTGATTCCAAAAAAGCTGAAACTTGCCGTGCTAAAATCTCATGCCATTACCTTTCGAATGGTGTATGTCTTGTCAATTCACTCCGTCATCACTAATTGACCTTTTTTTAAAACCGGTGCCTAGTATAATATCAGAGTGTTTCGCCCAGTGTGGGCGTAATTTGATTCCAAAAAAGCTGAAACTTGCCGTGCTAAAATCTCATGCCATTACCTTTCGAATGGTGTATGTCTTGTCAATTCACTCCGTCATCACTAATTGACCTTTTTTAAAAACCGGTGCCTAGTATAATATCAGAGTGTTTCGCCCAGTGTGGGCGTAATTTGATTCCAAAAAAGCTGAAACTTGCCGTGCTAAAATCTCATGCCATTACCTTTCGAATGGTGTATGTCTTGTCAATTCACTCCGTCATCACTAATTGACCTTTTTTTAAAACCGGTGCCTAGTATAATATCAGAGTGTTTCGCCCAGTGTGGGCGTAATTTGATTCCAAAAAAGCTGAAACTTGCCGTGCTAAAATCTCATGCCATTACCTTTCGAATGGTGTATGTCTTGTCAATTCACTCCGTCATCACTAATTGACCTTTTTTAAAACCGGTGCCTAGTATAATATCAGAGTGTTTCGCCCAGTGTGGGCGTAATTTGATTCCAAAAAAGCTGAAACTTGCCGTGCTAAAATCTCATGCCATTACCTTTCGAATGGTGTATGTCTTGTCAATTCACTCCGTCATCACTAATTGACCTTTTTTTAAAACCGGTGCCTAGTATAATATCAGAGTGTTTCGCCCAGTGTGGGCGTAATTTGATTCCAAAAAAGCTGAAACTTGCCGTGCTAAAATCTCATGCCATTACCTTTCGAATGGTATATGTCTTGTCAATTCACTCCGTCATCACTAATTGACCTTTTTTTAAAACCGGTGCCTAGTATAATATCAGAGTGTTTCGCCCAGTGTGGGCGTAATTTGATTCCAAAAAAGCTGAAACTTGCCGTGCTAAAATCTTATGAGGTTACCTTTCGAATGGTATATGTCTTGTCAATTCACTCCGTCATCACTAATTGACCTTTTTTTAAAACCGGTGCCTAGTATAATATCAGAGTGTTTCGCCCAGTGTGGGCGTAATTTGATTCCAAAAAAGCTGAAACTTGCCGTGCTAAAATCTTATGAGGTTACCTTTCGAATGGTATATGTCTTGTCAATTCACTCCGTCATCACTAATTGACCTTTTTTTAAAACCGGTGCCTAGTATAATATCAGAGTGTTTCGCCCAGTGTGGGCGTAATTTGATTCCAAAAAAGCTGAAACTTGCCGTGCTAAAATCTCATGCCATTACCTTTCGAATGGTGTATGTCTTGTCAATTCACTCCGTCATCACTAATTGACCTTTTTTAAAAACCGGTGCCTAGTATAATATCAGAGTGTTTCGCCCAGTGTGGGCGTAATTTGATTCCAAAAAAGCTGAAACTTGCCGTGCTAAAATCTCATGCCATTACCTTTCGAATGGTGTATGTCTTGTCAATTCACTCCGTCATCACTAATTGACCTTTTTTTAAAACCGGTGCCTAGTATAATATCAGAGTGTTTCGCCCAGTGTGGGCGTAATTTGATTCCAAAAAAGCTGAAACTTGCCGTGCTAAAATCTCATGCCATTACCTTTCGAATGGTGTATGTCTTGTCAATTCACTCCGTCATCACTAATTGACCTTTTTTTAAAACCGGTGCCTAGTATAATATCAGAGTGTTTCGCCCAGTGTGGGCGTAATTTGATTCCAAAAAAGCTGAAACTTGCCGTGCTAAAATCTCATGCCATTACCTTTCGAATGGTATATGTCTTGTCAATTCACTCCGTCTTCACTCCGTCATCACTAATTGACCTTTTTTTAAAACCGGTGCCTAGTATAATATCAGAGTGTTTCGCCCAGTGTGGGCGTAATTTGATTCCAAAAAAGCTGAAACTTGCCGTGCTAAAATCTCATGCCATTACCTTTCGAATGGTATATGTCTTGTCAATTCACTCCGTCATCACTAATTGACCTTTTTTTAAAACCCGTGCCTAGTATAATATCAGAGTGTTTCGCCCAGTGTGGGCGTAATTTGATTCCAAAAAAGCTGAAACTTGCCGTGCTAAAATCTCATGCCATTACCTTTCGAATGGTGTATGTCTTGTCAATTCACTCCGTCATCACTAATTGACCTTTTTTTAAAACCGGTGCCTAGTATAATATCAGAGTGTTTCGCCCAGTGTGGGCGTAATTTGATTCCAAAAAAGCTGAAACTTGCCGTGCTAAAATCTCATGCCATTACCTTTCGAATGGTATATGTCTTGTCAATTCACTCCGTCATCACTAATTGACCTTTTTTTAAAACCGGTGCCTAGTATAATATCAGAGTGTTTCGCCCAGTGTGGGCGTAATTTGATTCCAAAAAAGCTGAAACTTGCCGTGCTAAAATCTCATGCCATTACCTTTCGAATGGTATATGTCTTGTCAATTCACTCCGTCATCACTAATTGACCTTTTTTTAAAACCGGTGCCTAGTATAATATCAGAGTGTTTCGCCCAGTGTGGGCGTAATTTGATTCCAAAAAAGCTGAAACTTGCCGTGCTAAAATCTTATGAGGTTACCTTTCGAATGGTATATGTCTTGTCAATTCACTCCGTCATCACTAATTGACCTTTTTTTAAAACCGGTGCCTAGTATAATATCAGAGTGTTTCGCCCAGTGTGGGCGTAATTTGATTCCAAAAAAGCTGAAACTTGCCGTGCTAAAATCTTATGCGGTTACCTTTCGAATGGTATATGTCTTGTCAATTCACTCCGTCATCACTAATTGACCTTTTTTTAAAACCGGTGCCTAGTATAATATCAGAGTGTTTCGCCCAGTGTGGGCGTAATTTGATTCCAAAAAAGCTGAAACTTGCCGTGCTAAAATCTCATGCCATTACCTTTCGAATGGTGTATGTCTTGTCAATTCACTCCGTCATCACTAATTGACCTTTTTTTAAAACCGGTGCCTAGTATAATATCAGAGTGTTTCGCCCAGTGTGGGCGTAATTTGATTCCAAAAAAGCTGAAACTTGCCGTGCTAAAATCTCATGCCATTACCTTTCGAATGGTATATGTCTTGTCAATTCACTCCGTCATCACTAATTGACCTTTTTTTAAAACCGGTGCCTAGTATAATATCAGAGTGTTTCGCCCAGTGTGGGCGTAATTTGATTCCAAAAAAGCTGAAACTTGCCGTGCTAAAATCTCATGAGGTTACCTTTCGAATGGTATATGTCTTGTCAATTCACTCCGTCATCACTAATTGACCTTTTTTTAAAACCGGTGCCTAGTATAATATCAGAGTGTTTCGCCCAGTGTGGGCGTAATTTGATTCCAAAAAAGCTGAAACTTGCCGTGCTAAAATCTCATGCCATTACCTTTCGAATGGTGTATGTCTTGTCAATTCACTCCGTCATCACTAATTGACCTTTTTTAAAACCGGTGCCTAGTATAATATCAGAGTGTTTCGCCCAGTGTGGGCGTAATTTGATTCCAAAAAAGCTGAAACTTGCCGTGCTAAAATCTCATGCCATTACCTTTCGAATGGTGTATGTCTTGTCAATTCACTCCGTCATCACTAATTGACCTTTTTTTAAAACCGGTGCCTAGTATAATATCAGAGTGTTTCGCCCAGTGTGGGCGTAATTTGATTCCAAAAAAGCTGAAACTTGCCGTGCTAAAATCTCATGCCATTACCTTTCGAATGGTATATGTCTTGTCAATTCACTCCGTCATCACTAATTGACCTTTTTTTAAAACCGGTGCCTAGTATAATATCAGAGTGTTTCGCCCAGTGTGGGCGTAATTTGATTCCAAAAAAGCTGAAACTTGCCGTGCTAAAATCTCATGCCATTACCTTTCGAATGGTATATGTCTTGTCAATTCACTCCGTCATCACTAATTGACCTTTTTTTAAAACCGGTGCCTAGTATAATATCAGAGTGTTTCGCCCAGTGTGGGCGTAATTTGATTCCAAAAAAGCTGAAACTTGCCGTGCTAAAATCTCATGCCATTACCTTTCGAATGGTATATGTCTTGTCAATTCACTCCGTCATCACTAATTGACCTTTTTTTAAAACCGGTGCCTAGTATAATATCAGAGTGTTTCGCCCAGTGTGGGCGTAATTTGATTCCAAAAAAGCTGAAACTTGCCGTGCTAAAATCTTATGAGGTTACCTTTCGAATGGTATATGTCTTGTCAATTCACTCCGTCATCACTAATTGACCTTTTTTTAAAACCGGTGCCTAGTATAATATCAGAGTGTTTCGCCCAGTGTGGGCGTAATTTGATTCCAAAAAAGCTGAAACTTGCCGTGCTAAAATCTCATGCCATTACCTTTCGAATGGTGTATGTCTTGTCAATTCACTCCGTCATCACTAATTGACCTTTTTTTAAAACCGGTGCCTAGTATAATATCAGAGTGTTTCGCCCAGTGTGGGCGTAATTTGATTCCAAAAAAGCTGAAACTTGCCGTGCTAAAATCTCATGCCATTACCTTTCGAATGGTATATGTCTTGTCAATTCACTCCGTCATCACTAATTGACCTTTTTTTAAAACCGGTGCCTAGTATAATATCAGAGTGTTTCGCCCAGTGTGGGCGTAATTTGATTCCAAAAAAGCTGAAACTTGCCGTGCTAAAATCTTATGCCATTACCTTTCGAATGGTGTATGTCTTGTCAATTCACTCCGTCATCACTAATTGACCTTTTTTTAAAACCGGTGCCTAGTATAATATCAGAGTGTTTCGCCCAGTGTGGGCGTAATTTGATTCCAAAAAAGCTGAAACTTGCCGTGCTAAAATCTCATGCGGTTACCTTTCGAATGGTATATGTCTTGTCAATTCACTCCGTCATCACTAATTGACCTTTTTTTAAAACCGGTGCCTAGTATAATATCAGAGTGTTTCGCCCAGTGTGGGCGTAATTTGATTCCAAAAAAGCTGAAACTTGCCGTGCTAAAATCTTATGAGGTTACCTTTCGAATGGTATATGTCTTGTCAATTCACTCCGTCATCACTAATTGACCTTTTTTTAAAACCGGTGCCTAGTATAATATCAGAGTGTTTCGCCCAGTGTGGGCGTAATTTGATTCCAAAAAAGCTGAAACTTGCCGTGCTAAAATCTTATGAGGTTACCTTTCGAATGGTATATGTCTTGTCAATTCACTCCGTCATCACTAATTGACCTTTTTTTAAAACCGGTGCCTAGTATAATATCAGAGTGTTTCGCCCAGTGTGGGCGTAATTTGATTCCAAAAAAGCTGAAACTTGCCGTGCTAAAATCTCATGCCATTACCTTTCGAATGGTGTATGTCTTGTCAATTCACTCCGTCATCACTAATTGACCTTTTTTTAAAACCGGTGCCTAGTATAATATCAGAGTGTTTCGCCCAGTGTGGGCGTAATTTGATTCCAAAAATGCTGAAACTTGCCGTGCTAAAATCTCATGCCATTACCTTTCGAATGGTATATGTCTTGTCAATTCACTCCGTCATCACTAATTGACCTTTTTTAAAACCGGTGCCTAGTATAATATCAGAGTGTTTCGCCCAGTGTGGGCGTAATTTGATTCCAAAAAAGCTGAAACTTGCCGTGCTAAAATCTCATGCCATTACCTTTCGAATGGTGTATGTCTTGTCAATTCACTCCGTCATCACTAATTGACCTTTTTTTAAAACCGGTGCCTAGTATAATATCAGAGTGTTTCGCCCAGTGTGGGCGTAATTTGATTCCAAAAAAGCTGAAACTTGCCGTGCTAAAATCTCATGCCATTACCTTTCGAATGGTGTATGTCTTGTCAATTCACTCCGTCATCACTAATTGACCTTTTTTTAAAACCGGTGCCTAGTATAATATCAGAGTGTTTCGCCCAGTGTGGGCGTAATTTGATTCCAAAAAAGCTGAAACTTGCCGTGCTAAAATCTCATGCCATTACCTTTCGAATGGTATATGTCTTGTCAATTCACTCCGTCATCACTAATTGACCTTTTTTTAAAACCGGTGCCTAGTATAATATCAGAGTGTTTCGCCCAGTGTGGGCGTAATTTGATTCCAAAAAAGCTGAAACTTGCCGTGCTAAAATCTCATGCCATTACCTTTCGAATGGTGTATGTCTTGTCAATTCACTCCGTCATCACTAATTGACCTTTTTTTAAAACCGGTGCCTAGTATAATATCAGAGTGTTTCGCCCAGTGTGGGCGTAATTTGATTCCAAAAAAGCTGAAACTTGCCGTGCTAAAATCTGTATGAGCGTTACCTTTCGAGATGGTATATGTCTTGTCAATTCACTCCGTCATCACTAATTGACCTTTTTTTAAAACCCGATGCCTAGTATAATATCAGAGTGTTTCGCCCAGTGTGGGCGTAATTTGATTCCAAAAAAGCTGAAACTTGCCGTGCTAAAATCTTATGAGGTTACCTTTCGAACGGTATATGTCTTGTCAATTCACTCCGTCATCACTAATTGACCTTTTTTTAAAACCGGTGCCTAGTATAATATCAGAGTGTTTCGCCCAGTGTGGGCGTAATTTGACTCCAAAAAAGCTGAAACTTGCCGTGCTAAAATCTCATGCGATTTCCTTTCGAACGGTGTATGTCTTGTCAATTCACTCCGTCATCACTAATTGACCTTTTTTAAAAACCGGTTGCCTAGTATAATATCAGAGTGTTTCGCCCAGTGTGGGCGTAATTTGATTCCAAAAAAGCTGAAACTTGCCGTGCTAAAATCTCATGCCATTACCTTTCGAATGGTATATGTCTTGTCAATTCACTCCGTCATCACTAATTGACCTTTTTTTAAAACCCGTGCCTAGTATAATATCAGAGTGTTTCGCCCAGTGTGGGCGTAATTTGATTCCAAAAAAGCTGAAACTTGCCGTGCTAAAATCTTATGGGAGTTACCTTTCGAATGGTGTATGTCTTGTCAGTTCACTCCGTCATCACTAATTGACCTTTTTTTAAAACCGGTGCCTAGTATAATATCGAGAGTGTTTCGCCCAGTGTGGGCGTAATTTAGATTCCAAAAAAGCTGAAACTTGCCGTGCTAAAATCTTATGAGGTTACCTTTCGAATGGTATATGTCTTGTCAATTCACTCCGTCATCACTAATTGACCTTTTTTTTTAAAAACCGGTTGCCTTGTATAATATCAGAGTGTTTCGCCCAGTGTGGGCGCGAATTTGACTCCAAAAAAGCTGAAACTTGCCGCGCTAAAATCTCATGCGGTTACCTTTCGAATGGCGTATGTCTTGTCAATTCGCTCCGTCTTCACTCCGTCATCACTAATTGACCTTTTTTTAAAAACCGGTTGCCTAGTATAATATCAGAGTGTTTCGCCCAGTGTGGGCATCGGGTTTGATTCCAAAAAAGCTGGAAACTTGCCGTGCTAAAATCATCATGCGGTTACCTTTCGAATGGTGTATGTGCTTGTCAATTCACTCCGTCATCACTACATTGACCTTTTTTTAAAACCGGTGCCTAGTATAATATCAGAGTGTTTCGCCCAGTGTGGGCGTAATTTGATTCCAAAAAAGCTGGGGCTTGCCGTGCTAAAATCTCATGCCATTACCTTTCGAATGGTGTATGTCTTGTCAATTCACTCCGTCATCGCTAATTGACCTTTTTTTAAAACCGGTGCCTAGTATGATATCAGAGTGTTTCGCCCAGTGTGGGCGTAATTTGATTCCAAAAATGCTGAAACTTGCCGTGCTAAAATCTCATGCCATTACCTTTCGAATGGTATATGTCTTGTCAATTCACTCCGTCACCTCACTAATCTGACCGACTTTTTTAAAAACCGGTTGCCTTGTATAATATCAGAGTGTTTCGCCCAGTGTGGGCGTAATTTGACTCCAAAAAAGCTGAAACTTGCCGTGCTAAAATCTCATGCGGTTACCTTTCAGATGGTGTATGTCTTGTCAATTCACTCCGTCTTCCTCCGTCATCACTAATTGACCTTTTTTAAAAACCGATTGCCTAGTATAATATCAGAGTGTTTCGCCCAGTGTGGGCGTAATTTGATTCCAAAAAAGCTGAAACTTGCCGTGCTAAAATCTCATGCGGTTACCTTTCGAATGGTGTATGTCTTGTCAATTCACTCCGTCATCACTAATTGACCTTTTTTTTAAACCCGTGCCTAGCCTCAATGTCAGAGTGTTTCGCCCAGTGTGGGCGTAATTTGATTCCAAAAAAGCTGAAACTTGCCGCGCTAAAATCTCATGCCAGTTACCTTTCGAATGGTGTATGTCTTGTCAATTCACTCCGTCTTCACTCCGTCATCACTAATTGACCTTTTTTTAAAACCGGTGCCTAGTATAATATCAGAGAGTGTTTCGCCCAGTGTGGGCGTAATTTGATTCCAAAAAAGCTGAAACTTGCCGTGCTAAAATCTCATGCCATTACCTTTCGAATGGTGTATGTCTTGTCCAATTCACTCCGTCATCACTAATTGACCTTTTTTTTAAAAACCGGTGCCTAGTATAATATCAGAGTGTTTCGCCCAGTGTGGGCGTAATTTGATTCAAAAAAGCTGAAACTTGCCGTGCTAAAATCTTATGAGGTTACCTTTCGAATGGTATATGTCTTGTCAATTCACTCCGTCATCACTAATTGACCTTTTTTAAAACCCGTGCCTAGTATAATATCAGAGTGTTTCGCCCAGTGTGGGCGTAATTTGATTCAAAAAAGCTGAAACTTGCCGTGCTAAAATCTTATGAGGTTACCTTTCGAATGGTATATGTCTTGTCAATTCACTCCGTCATCACTAATTGACCTTTTTTAAAACCGGTGCCTAGTATAATATCAGAGTGTTTCGCCCAGTGTGGGCGTAATTTGATTCCAAAATAGCTGAAACTTGCCGTGCTAAAATCTCATGCGGTTACCTTTCGAATGGTTTATATGTCTTGTCAATTTCACTCCGTCATCACTAATTGACCTTTTTTTAAAACCCGTGCCTAGTATAATATCAGAGTGTTTCGCCCAGTGTGGGCGTAATTTGATTCCAAAAAAGCTGAAACTTGCCGTGCTAAAATCTCATGCCATTACCTTTCGAATGGTGTATGTCTTGTCAGTTCACTCCGTCATCACTAATTGACCTTTTTTTAAAAACCGGTGCCTAGTATAATATCAGAGGTGTTTCGCCCAGTGTGGGCGTAATCTGATTCCAAAAAAGCTGAAACTTGCCGTGCTAAAAAATCTCATGCGGTTACCTTTCGAATGGTATATGTCTTGTCAATTCACTCCGTCATCACTAATTGACCTTTTTTTAAAACCGGCGCCTTGTATAATATCAGAGTGTTTCGCCCAGTGTGGGCGTAATTTGATTCCAAAAATGCTGAAACTTGCCGTGCTAAAATCTCATGCCAGTTACCTTTCGAATGGTATATGTCTTGGTTCAATTCCTCCGTCTTCGCTCCGTCATCACTAATTGACCTTTTTTTAAAACCGGTGCCTTGTATAATATCAGAGTGTTTCGCCCAGTGTGGGCGGCAATTTGATTCCAAAAAAGCTGAAACTTGCCGCGCTAAAATTTTATGAGGTTACCTTTCGAATGGTATATGTCTTGTCAATTCACTCCGTCTTCACTCCGTCATCACTAATTGACCTTTTTTTAAAACCGGTGCCTAGTATAAGTAATCAGAGTGTTTCGCCCAGTGTGGGCGTAATTTGATTCCAAAAAAGCTGAAACTTGCCGTGCTAAAATCTCATGCGGTTACCTTTCGGAATGGTGTATGTCTTGTCAATTCACTCCGTCATCACTAATTGACCTTTTTTTTAAAACCGGTGCCTAGTATAATATCAGAGTGTTTCGCCCAGTGTGGGCGTAATTTGATTCCAAAAATGCTGAAACTTGCCGTGCTAAAATCTCATGCCATTACCTTTCGAATGGTGTATGTCTTGTCAATTCACTCCGTCATCACTAATTGACCTTTTTTTAAAACCGGTGCCTTGTATAATATCAGAGTGCTTCGCCCAGTGTGGGCGTAATTTGATTCCAAAATAGCTGAAACTTGGCCGCGCTAAAAATCTCATGCGGTTACCTTTCGAATGGTATATGTCTTGTCAATTCCTCCCGTCTTCCACTCCGTCATCACTAATTGACCTTTTTTAAAACCGGTGCCTTGTATAATATCAGAGTGTTTTCGCCCAGTGTGGGCGTAATTTGATTCCAAAAAAGCTGAAACTTGCCGTGCTAAAATCTTGTGAGGTTACCTTTCGAATGGTATATGTCTTGTCAATTCACTCCGTCTTCACTCCGTCATCACTAATTGACCTTTTTTTAAAACCGGTGCCTAGTATATTATCAGAGTGTTTCGCCCAGTGTGGGCGTAATTTTGATTCCAAAAATGCTGAAACTTGCCGTGGGCTAAAATCTCATGCCATTACCTTTCGAATGGTGTATGTCTTGTCAATTCACTCCGTCATCACTAATTGACCTTTTTTTAAAACCGGTGCCTAGTATAATATCAGAGTGTTTCGCCCAGTGTGGGCGTAATTTGATTCCAAAAATGCTGAAACTTGCCGTGCTAAAATCTCATGCCATTACCTTTCGAATGGTATATGTCTTGTCAATTCACTCCGTCATCACTAATTGACCTTTTTTTAAAACCGGTGCCTAGTATAATATCAGAGTGTTTCGCCCAGTGTGGGCGTAATTTGATTCCAAAAAAGCTGAAACTTGCCGTGCTAAAATCTTATGCGGTTACCTTTCGAATGGTATATGTCTTGTCAATTCACTCCGTCATCACTAATTGACCTTTTTTTAAAACCGGTGCCTAGTATAATATCAGAGTGTTTCGCCCAGTGTGGGCGTAATTTGATTCCAAAAATGCTGAAACTTGCCGTGCTAAAAATCTCATGCCATTACCTTTCGAATGGTATATGTCTTGTCAATTCACTCCGTCATCACTAATTGACCTTTTTTTAAAACCGGTGCCTAGTATAATATCAGAGTGTTTCGCCCAGTGTGGGCGTAATTTGATTCCAAAAAAGCTGAAACTTGCCGTGCTAAAATCTCATGCCATTACCTTTCGAATGGTGTATGTCTTGTCAATTCACTCCGTCATCACTAATTGACCTTTTTTTAAAACCGGTGCCTAGTATAATATCAGAGTGTTTCGCCCAGTGTGGGCGTAATTTGATTCCAAAAAAGCTGAAACTTGCCGTGCTAAAATCTCATGCCATTACCTTTCGAATGGTGTATGTCTTGTCAATTCACTCCGTCATCACTAATTGACCTTTTTTTAAAACCGGTGCCTAGTATAATATCAGAGTGTTTCGCCCAGTGTGGGCGTAATTTGATTCCAAAAAAGCTGAAACTTGCCGTGCTAAAATCTCATGCCATTACCTTTCGAATGGTGTATGTCTTGTCAATTCACTCCGTCATCACTAATTGACCTTTTTTTAAAACCGGTGCCTAGTATAATATCAGAGTGTTTCGCCCAGTGTGGGCGTAATTTGATTCCAAAAATGCTGAAACTTGCCGTGCTAAAATCTCATGCCATTACCTTTCGAATGGTATATGTCTTGTCAATTCACTCCGTCATCACTAATTGACCTTTTTTTAAAACCGGTGCCTTGTATAATATCAGAGTGTTTCGCCCAGTGTGGGCGTAATTTGATTCCAAAAAAGCTGAAACTTGCCGTGCTAAAATCTTATGAGGTTACCTTTCGAATGGTATATGTCTTGTCAATTCACTCCGTCTTCACTCCGTCATCACTAATTGACCTTTTTTAAAACCGGTGCCTAGTATAATATCAGAGTGTTTCGCCCAGTGTGGGCGTAATTTGATTCCAAAAAAGCTGAAACTTGCCGTGCTAAAATCTTATGAGGTTACCTTTCGAATGGTATATGTCTTGTCAATTCACTCCGTCATCACTAATTGACCTTTTTTTAAAACCGGTGCCTAGTATAATATCAGAGTGTTTCGCCCAGTGTGGGCGTAATTTGATTCCAAAAAAGCTGAAACTTGCCGTGCTAAAATCTCATGCCATTACCTTTCGAATGGTGTATGTCTTGTCAATTCACTCCGTCATCACTAATTGACCTTTTTTTAAAACCGGTGCCTAGTATAATATCAGAGTGTTTCGCCCAGTGTGGGCGTAATTTGATTCCAAAAAAGCTGAAACTTGCCGTGCTAAAATCTTATGAGGTTACCTATCGAATGGTATATGTCTTGTCAATTCACTCCGTCATCACTAATTGACCTTTTTTTAAAACCGGTGCCTAGTATAATATCAGAGTGTTTCGCCCAGTGTGGGCGCAATTTGATTCAAAAAAAGCTGAAACTTGCCGTGCTAAAATCTTATGAGGTTACCTTTCGAATGGTATATGTCTTGTCAATTCACTCCGTCTTCACTCCGTCATCACTAATTGACCTTTTTTTAAAACCGGTGCCTAGTATAATATCAGAGTGTTTCGCCCAGTGTGGGCGTAATTTGATTCCAAAAAAGCTGAAACTTGCCGTGCTAAAATCTTATGAGGTTACCTTTCGAATGGTATATGTCTTGTCAATTCACTCCGTCTTCACTCCGTCATCACTAATTGACCTTTTTTTAAAACCGGTGCCTAGTATAATATCAGAGTGTTTCGCCCAGTGTGGGCGTAATTTGATTCCAAAAAAGCTGAAACTTGCCGTGCTAAAATCTTATGAGGTTACCTTTCGAATGGTATATGTCTTGTCAATTCACTCCGTCATCACTAATTGACCTTTTTTTAAAACCGGTGCCTAGTATAATATCAGAGTGTTTCGCCCAGTGTGGGCGTAATTTGATTCCAAAAAAGCTGAAACTTGCCGTGCTAAAATCTCATGCCATTACCTTTCGAATGGTGTATGTCTTGTCAATTCACTCCGTCATCACTAATTGACCTTTTTTTAAAACCGGTGCCTAGTATAATATCAGAGTGTTTCGCCCAGTGTGGGCGTAATTTGATTCCAAAAAAGCTGAAACTTGCCGTGCTAAAATCTTATGAGGTTACCTATCGAATGGTATATGTCTTGTCAATTCACTCCGTCATCACTAATTGACCTTTTTTTAAAACCGGTGCCTAGTATAATATCAGAGTGTTTCGCCCAGTGTGGGCGTAATTTGATTCCAAAAAATGCTGAAACTTGCCGTGCTAAAAATCTCATGCCATTACCTTTCGAATGGTGTATGTCTTGTCAATTCACTCCGTCATCACTAATTGACCTTTTTTTAAAACCGGTGCCTAGTATAATATCAGAGTGTTTCGCCCAGTGTGGGCGTAATTTGATTCAAAAAAGCTGAAACTTGCCGTGCTAAAATCTCATGCCATTACCTTTCGAATGGTGTATGTCTTGTCAATTCACTCCGTCATCACTAATTGACCTTTTTTTAAAACCGGTGCCTAGTATAATATCAGAGTGTTTCGCCCAGTGTGGGCGTAATTTGATTCCAAAAAAGCTGAAACTTGCCGTGCTAAAATCTCATGCCATTACCTTTCGAATGGTGTATGTCTTGTCAATTCACTCCGTCATCACTAATTGACCTTTTTTTAAAACCGGTGCCTAGTATAATATCAGAGTGTTTCGCCCAGTGTGGGCGTAATTTGATTCCAAAAAAGCTGAAACTTGCCGTGCTAAAATCTTATGAGGTTACCTATCGAATGGTATATGTCTTGTCAATTCACTCCGTCATCACTAATTGACCTTTTTTAAAACCGGTGCCTAGTATAATATCAGAGTGTTTCGCCCAGTGTGGGCGTAATTTGATTCCAAAAAATGCTGAAACTTGCCGTGCTAAAAATCTCATGCCATTACCTTTCGAATGGTGTATGTCTTGTCAATTCACTCCGTCATCACTAATTGACCTTTTTTTAAAACCGGTGCCTAGTATAATATCAGAGTGTTTCGCCCAGTGTGGGCGTAATTTGATTCCAAAAAAGCTGAAACTTGCCGTGCTAAAATCTCATGCCATTCCCTTTCGAATGGTGTATGTCTTGTCAATTCACTCCGTCATCACTAATTGACCTTTTTTAAAACCGATGCCTAGTATAATATCAGAGTGTTTCGCCCAGTGTGGGCGTAATTTGATTCAAAAAAAGCTGAAACTTGCCGTGCTAAAATCTTATGAGGTTACCTTTCGAATGGTGTATGTCTTGTCAATTCACTCCGTCATCACTAATTGACCTTTTTTTAAAACCGGTGCCTAGTATAATATCAGAGTGTTTCGCCCAGTGTGGGCGTAATTTGATTCCAAAAAAGCTGAAACTTGCCGTGCTAAAATCTCAGGCGATTAGCTTTCGAATGGTGTATGTCTTGTCAATTCACTCCGTCATCACTAATTGACCTTTTTTTAAAACCGGTGCCTAGTATAATATCAGAGTGTTTCGCCCAGTGTGGGCGTAATTTGATTCCAAAAAAGCTGAAACTTGCCGTGCTAAAATCTCATGCCATTACCTTTCGAATGGTGTATGTCTTGTCAATTCACTCCGTCATCACTAATTGACCTTTTTTTAAAACCGGTGCCTAGTATAATATCAGAGTGTTTCGCCCAGTGTGGGCGTAATTTGATTCCAAAAAAGCTGAAACTTGCCGTGCTAAAATCTTATGAGGTTACCTTTCGAATGGTATATGTCTTGTCAATTCACTCCGTCATCACTAATTGACCTTTTTTTAAAACCGGTGCCTAGTATAATATCAGAGTGTTTCGCCCAGTGTGGGCGTAATTTGATTCCAAAAATGCTGAAACTTGCCGTGCTAAAATCTCATGCCATTACCTTTCGAATGGTGTATGTCTTGTCAATTCACTCCGTCATCACTAATTGACCTTTTTTTAAAACCGGTGCCTAGTATAATATCAGAGTGTTTCGCCCAGTGTGGGCGTAATTTGATTCCAAAAAAGCTGAAACTTGCCGTGCTAAAATCTCATGCCATTACCTTTCGAATGGTGTATGTCTTGTCAATTCACTCCGTCATCACTAATTGACCTTTTTTTAAAACCGGTGCCTAGTATAATATCAGAGTGTTTCGCCCAGTGTGGGCGTAATTTGATTCCAAAAAAGCTGAAACTTGCCGTGCTAAAATCTTATGAGGTTACCTTTCGAATGGTATATGTCTTGTCAATTCACTCCGTCATCACTAATTGACCTTTTTTAAAACCGGTGCCTAGTATAATATCAGAGTGTTTCGCCCAGTGTGGGCGTAATTTGATTCCAAAAAAGCTGAAACTTGCCGTGCTAAAATCTTATGAGGTTACCTTTCGAATGGTATATGTCTTGTCAATTCACTCCGTCATCACTAATTGACCTTTTTTTAAAACCGGTGCCTAGTATAATATCAGAGTGTTTCGCCCAGTGTGGGCGTAATTTGATTCCAAAAATGCTGAAACTTGCCGTGCTAAAAATCTCATGCCATTACCTTTCGAATGGTGTATGTCTTGTCAATTCACTCCGTCATCACTAATTGACCTTTTTTTAAAACCGGTGCCTAGTATAATATCAGAGTGTTTCGCCCAGTGTGGGCGTAATTTGATTCCAAAAAAGCTGAAACTTGCCGTGCTAAAATCTCATGCCATTACCTTTCGAATGGTGTATGTCTTGTCAATTCACTCCGTCATCACTAATTGACCTTTTTTTAAAACCGGTGCCTAGTATAATATCAGAGTGTTTCGCCCAGTGTGGGCGTAATTTGATTCCAAAAAAGCTGAAACTTGCCGTGCTAAAATCTCATGCCATTACCTTTCGAATGGTATATGTCTTGTCAATTCACTCCGTCATCACTAATTGACCTTTTTTTAAAACCGGTGCCTAGTATAATATCAGAGTGTTTCGCCCAGTGTGGGCGTAATTTGATTCCAAAAAAGCTGAAACTTGCCGTGCTAAAATCTCATGCCATTACCTTTCGAATGGTGTATGTCTTGTCAATTCACTCCGTCATCACTAATTGACCTTTTTTTAAAACCGGTGCCTAGTATAATATCAGAGTGTTTCGCCCAGTGTGGGCGTAATTTGATTCCAAAAAAGCTGAAACTTGCCGTGCTAAAATCTCATGCCATTACCTTTCGAATGGTGTATGTCTTGTCAATTCACTCCGTCATCACTAATTGACCTTTTTTAAAACCGGTGCCTAGTATAATATCAGAGTGTTTCGCCCAGTGTGGGCGTAATTTGATTCCAAAAAAGCTGAAACTTGCCGTGCTAAAATCTCATGCCATTACCTTTCGAATGGTGTATGTCTTGTCAATTCACTCCGTCATCACTAATTGACCTTTTTTTAAAACCGGTGCCTAGTATAATATCAGAGTGTTTCGCCCAGTGTGGGCGTAATTTGATTCCAAAAAAGCTGAAACTTGCCGTGCTAAAATCTCATGCCATTACCTTTCGAATGGTGTATGTCTTGTCAATTCACTCCGTCATCACTAATTGACCTTTTTTTAAAACCGGTGCCTAGTATAATATCAGAGTGTTTCGCTCAGTGTGGGCGTAATTTGATTCCAAAAAAGCCGAAACTTGCCGTGCTAAAATCTTATGAGGTTACCTTTCGAATGGTATATGTCTTGTCAATTCACTCCGTCATCACTAATTGACCTTTTTTTAAAACCGGTGCCTAGTATAATATCAGAGTGTTTCGCCCAGTGTGGGCGTAATTTGATTCCAAAAAAGCTGAAACTTGCCGTGCTAAAATCTCATGCCATTACCTTTCGAATGGTGTATGTCTTGTCAATTCACTCCGTCATCACTAATTGACCTTTTTTTAAAACCGGTGCCTAGTATAATATCAGAGTGTTTCGCCCAGTGTGGGCGTAATTTGATTCCAAAAAAGCTGAAACTTGCCGTGCTAAAATCTCATGCCATTACCTTTCGAATGGTATATGTCTTGTCAATTCACTCCGTCATCACTAATTGACCTTTTTTTAAAACCGGTGCCTAGTATAATATCAGAGTGTTTCGCCCAGTGTGGGCGTAATTTGATTCCAAAAAAGCTGAAACTTGCCGTGCTAAAATCTCATGCCATTACCTTTCGAATGGTGTATGTCTTGTCAATTCACTCCGTCATCACTAATTGACCTTTTTTTAAAACCGGTGCCTAGTATAATATCAGAGTGTTTCGCCCAGTGTGGGCGTAATTTGATTCCAAAAAAGCTGAAACTTGCCGTGCTAAAATCTCATGCCATTACCTTTCGAATGGTGTATGTCTTGTCAATTCACTCCGTCATCACTAATTGACCTTTTTTTAAAACCGGTGCCTAGTATAATATCAGAGTGTTTCGCCCAGTGTGGGCGTAATTTGATTCCAAAAAAGCTGAAACTTGCCGTGCTAAAATCTCATGCCATTACCTTTCGAATGGTGTATGTCTTGTCAATTCACTCCGTCATCACTAATTGACCTTTTTTTAAAACCGGTGCCTAGTATAATATCAGAGTGTTTCGCCCAGTGTGGGCGTAATTTGATTCCAAAAAAGCTGAAACTTGCCGTGCTAAAATCTCATGCCATTACCTTTCGAATGGTGTATGTCTTGTCAATTCACTCCGTCATCACTAATTGACCTTTTTTTAAAACCGGTGCCTAGTATAATATCAGAGTGTTTCGCTCAGTGTGGGCGTAATTTGATTCCAAAAAAGCCGAAACTTGCCGTGCTAAAATCTTATGAGGTTACCTTTCGAATGGTATATGTCTTGTCAATTCACTCCGTCATCACTAATTGACCTTTTTTTAAAACCGGTGCCTAGTATAATATCAGAGTGTTTCGCCCAGTGTGGGCGTAATTTGATTCCAAAAAAGCTGAAACTTGCCGTGCTAAAATCTCATGCCATTACCTTTCGAATGGTGTATGTCTTGTCAATTCACTCCGTCATCACTAATTGACCTTTTTTTAAAACCGGTGCCTAGTATAATATCAGAGTGTTTCGCTCAGTGTGGGCGTAATTTGATTCCAAAAAAGCTGAAACTTGCCGTGCTAAAATCTTATGAGGTTACCTTTCGAATGGTATATGTCTTGTCAATTCACTCCGTCATCACTAATTGACCTTTTTTTAAAACCGGTGCCTAGTATAATATCAGAGTGTTTCGCCCAGTGTGGGCGTAATTTGATTCCAAAAAAGCTGAAACTTGCCGTGCTAAAATCTCATGCCATTACCTTTCGAATGGTGTATGTCTTGTCAATTCACTCCGTCATCACTAATTGACCTTTTTTTAAAACCGGTGCCTAGTATAATATCAGAGTGTTTCGCCCAGTGTGGGCGTAATTTGATTCCAAAAAAGCTGAAACTTGCCGTGCTAAAATCTCATGCCGTTACCTTTCGAATGGTGTATGTCTTGTCAATTCACTCCGTCATCACTAATTGACCTTTTTTTAAAACCGGTGCCTAGTATAATATCAGAGTGTTTCGCTCAGTGTGGGCGTAATTTGATTCCAAAAAAGCCGAAACTTGCCGTGCTAAAATCTTATGAGGTTACCTTTCGAATGGTATATGTCTTGTCAATTCACTCCGTCATCACTAATTGACCTTTTTTTAAAACCGGTGCCTAGTATAATATCAGAGTGTTTCGCCCAGTGTGGGCGTAATTTGATTCCAAAAAAGCTGAAACTTGCCGTGCTAAAATCTCATGCCATTACCTTTCGAATGGTGTATGTCTTGTCAATTCACTCCGTCATCACTAATTGACCTTTTTTTAAAACCGGTGCCTAGTATAATATCAGAGTGTTTCGCTCAGTGTGGGCGTAATTTGATTCCAAAAAAGCTGAAACTTGCCGTGCTAAAATCTTATGAGGTTACCTTTCGAATGGTATATGTCTTGTCAATTCACTCCGTCATCACTAATTGACCTTTTTTTAAAACCGGTGCCTAGTATAATATCAGAGTGTTTCGCCCAGTGTGGGCGTAATTTGATTCCAAAAAAGCTGAAACTTGCCGTGCTAAAATCTCATGCCATTACCTTTCGAATGGTGTATGTCTTGTCAATTCACTCCGTCATCACTAATTGACCTTTTTTTAAAACCGGTGCCTAGTATAATATCAGAGTGTTTCGCCCAGTGTGGGCGTAATTTGATTCCAAAAAAGCTGAAACTTGCCGTGCTAAAATCTTATGAGGTTACCTTTCGAATGGTATATGTCTTGTCAATTCACTCCGTCATCACTAATTGACCTTTTTTTAAAACCGGTGCCTAGTATAATATCAGAGTGTTTCGCCCAGTCTGGGCGTAATTTGATTCCAAAAAAGCTGAAACTTGCCGTGCTAAAATCTTATGAGGTTACCTTTCGAATGGTATATGTCTTGTCAATTCACTCCGTCATCACTAATTGACCTTTTTTTAAAACCGGTGCCTAGTATAATATCAGAGTGTTTCGCCCAGTGTGGGCGTAATTTGATTCCAAAAAAGCTGAAACTTGCCGTGCTAAAATCTTATGAGGTTACCTTTCGAATGGTATATGTCTTGTCAATTCACTCCGTCATCACTAATTGACCTTTTTTTAAAACCGGTGCCTAGTATAATATCAGAGTGTTTCGCCCAGTGTGGGCGTAATTTGATTCCAAAAAAGCTGAAACTTGCCGTGCTAAAATCTTATGCCATTACCTTTCGAATGGTGTATGTCTTGTCAATTCACTCCGTCATCACTAATTGACCTTTTTTTAAAACCGGTGCCTAGTATAATATCAGAGTGTTTCGCCCAGTGTGGGCGTAATTTGATTCCAAAAAAGCTGAAACTTGCCGTGCTAAAATCTCATGCCATTACCTTTCGAATGGTGTATGTCTTGTCAATTCACTCCGTCATCACTAATTGACCTTTTTTTAAAACCGGTGCCTAGTATAATATCAGAGTGTTTCGCTCAGTGTGGGCGTAATTTGATTCCAAAAAAGCTGAAACTTGCCGTGCTAAAATCTTATGAGGTTACCTTTCGAATGGTATATGTCTTGTCAATTCACTCCGTCATCACTAATTGACCTTTTTTTAAAACCGGTGCCTAGTATAATATCAGAGTGTTTCGCCCAGTGTGGGCGTAATTTGATTCCAAAAAAGCTGAAACTTGCCGTGCTAAAATCTCATGCCATTACCTTTCGAATGGTGTATGTCTTGTCAATTCACTCCGTCATCACTAATTGACCTTTTTTTAAAACCGGTGCCTAGTATAATATCAGAGTGTTTCGCCCAGTGTGGGCGTAATTTGATTCCAAAAAAGCTGAAACTTGCCGTGCTAAAATCTTATGAGGTTACCTTTCGAATGGTATATGTCTTGTCAATTCACTCCGTCATCACTAATTGACCTTTTTTTAAAACCGGTGCCTAGTATAATATCAGAGTGTTTCGCCCAGTCTGGGCGTAATTTGATTCCAAAAAAGCTGAAACTTGCCGTGCTAAAATCTTATGAGGTTACCTTTCGAATGGTATATGTCTTGTCAATTCACTCCGTCATCACTAATTGACCTTTTTTTAAAACCGGTGCCTAGTATAATATCAGAGTGTTTCGCCCAGTGTGGGCGTAATTTGATTCCAAAAAAGCTGAAACTTGCCGTGCTAAAATCTTATGAGGTTACCTTTCGAATGGTATATGTCTTGTCAATTCACTCCGTCATCACTAATTGACCTTTTTTTAAAACCGGTGCCTAGTATAATATCAGAGTGTTTCGCCCAGTGTGGGCGTAATTTGATTCCAAAAATGCTGAAACTTGCCGTGCTAAAAATCTCATGCCATTACCTTTCGAATGGTGTATGTCTTGTCAATTCACTCCGTCATCACTAATTGACCTTTTTTTAAAACCGGTGCCTAGTATAATATCAGAGTGTTTCGCCCAGTGTGGGCGTAATTTGATTCCAAAAAAGCTGAAACTTGCCGTGCTAAAATCTCATGCCATTACCTTTCGAATGGTGTATGTCTTGTCAATTCACTCCGTCATCACTAATTGACCTTTTTTTAAAACCGGTGCCTAGTATAATATCAGAGTGTTTCGCCCAGTGTGGGCGTAATTTGATTCCAAAAAAGCTGAAACTTGCCGTGCTAAAATCTCATGCCATTACCTTTCGAATGGTATATGTCTTGTCAATTCACTCCGTCATCACTAATTGACCTTTTTTAAAACCGATGCCTAGTATAATATCAGAGTGTTTCGCCCAGTGTGGGCGTAATTTGATTCCAAAAAAGCTGAAACTTGCCGTGCTAAAATCTCATGCCATTACCTTTCGAATGGTGTATGTCTTGTCAATTCACTCCGTCATCACTAATTGACCTTTTTTTAAAACCGGTGCCTAGTATAATATCAGAGTGTTTCGCTCAGTGTGGGCGTAATTTGATTCCAAAAAAGCTGAAACTTGCCGTGCTAAAATCTTATGAGGTTACCTTTCGAATGGTATATGTCTTGTCAATTCACTCCGTCATCACTAATTGACCTTTTTTTAAAACCGGTGCCTAGTATAATATCAGAGTGTTTCGCCCAGTGTGGGCGTAATTTGATTCCAAAAAAGCTGAAACTTGCCGTGCTAAAATCTCATGCCATTACCTTTCGAATGGTGTATGTCTTGTCAATTCACTCCGTCATCACTAATTGACCTTTTTTTAAAACCGGTGCCTAGTATAATATCAGAGTGTTTCGCCCAGTGTGGGCGTAATTTGATTCCAAAAAAGCTGAAACTTGCCGTGCTAAAATCTTATGAGGTTACCTTTCGAATGGTATATGTCTTGTCAATTCACTCCGTCATCACTAATTGACCTTTTTTTAAAACCGGTGCCTAGTATAATATCAGAGTGTTTCGCCCAGTCTGGGCGTAATTTGATTCCAAAAAAGCTGAAACTTGCCGTGCTAAAATCTTATGAGGTTACCTTTCGAATGGTATATGTCTTGTCAATTCACTCCGTCATCACTAATTGACCTTTTTTTAAAACCGGTGCCTAGTATAATATCAGAGTGTTTCGCCCAGTGTGGGCGTAATTTGATTCCAAAAAAGCTGAAACTTGCCGTGCTAAAATCTTATGAGGTTACCTATCGAATGGTATATGTCTTGTCAATTCACTCCGTCATCACTAATTGACCTTTTTTAAAACCGGTGCCTAGTATAATATCAGAGTGTTTCGCCCAGTGTGGGCGTAATTTGATTCCAAAAATGCTGAAACTTGCCGTGCTAAAAATCTCATGCCATTACCTTTCGAATGGTGTATGTCTTGTCAATTCACTCCGTCATCACTAATTGACCTTTTTTTAAAACCGGTGCCTAGTATAATATCAGAGTGTTTCGCAACGTGTGGGCGTAATTTGATTCCAAAAAAGCTGAAACTTGCCGTGCTAAAATCTCATGCCATTACCTTTCGAATGGTGTATGTCTTGTCAATTCACTCCGTCATCACTAATTGACCTTTTTTTAAAACCGGTGCCTAGTATAATATCAGAGTGTTTCGCCCAGTGTGGGCGTAATTTGATTCCAAAAAAGCTGAAACTTGCCGTGCTAAAATCTCATGCCATTACCTTTCGAATGGTATATGTCTTGTCAATTCACTCCGTCATCACTAATTGACCTTTTTTTAAAACCGGTGCCTAGTATAATATCAGAGTGTTTCGCCCAGTGTGGGCGTAATTTGATTCCAAAAAAGCTGAAACTTGCCGTGCTAAAATCTCATGCCATTACCTTTCGAATGGTGTATGTCTTGTCAATTCACTCCGTCATCACTAATTGACCTTTTTTTAAAACCGGTGCCTAGTATAATATCAGAGTGTTTCGCCCAGTGTGGGCGTAATTTGATTCCAAAAAAGCTGAAACTTGCCGTGCTAAAATCTCATGCCATTACCTTTCGAATGGTGTATGTCTTGTCAATTCACTCCGTCATCACTAATTGACCTTTTTTTAAAACCGGTGCCTAGTATAATATCAGAGTGTTTCGCCCAGTGTGGGCGTAATTTGATTCCAAAAAAGCTGAAACTTGCCGTGCTAAAATCTCATGCCATTACCTTTCGAATGGTGTATGTCTTGTCAATTCACTCCGTCATCACTAATTGACCTTTTTTTAAAACCGGTGCCTAGTATAATATCAGAGTGTTTCGCCTAGTGTGGGCGTAATTTGATTCCAAAAAAGCTGAAACTTGCCGTGCTAAAATCTCATGCCATTACCTTTCGAATGGTGTATGTCTTGTCAATTCACTCCGTCATCACTAATTGACCTTTTTTAAAACCGGTGCCTAGTATAATATCAGAGTGTTTCGCCCAGTGTGGGCGTAATTTGATTCCAAAAAAGCTGAAACTTGCCGTGCTAAAATCTCATGCCATTACCTTTCGAATGGTGTATGTCTTGTCAATTCACTCCGTCATCACTAATTGACCTTTTTTTAAAACCGGTGCCTAGTATAATATCAGAGTGTTTCGCCCAGTGTGGGCGTAATTTGATTCCAAAAAAGCTGAAACTTGCCGTGCTAAAATCTCATGCCATTACCTTTCGAATGGTATATGTCTTGTCAATTCACTCCGTCATCACTAATTGACCTTTTTTTAAAACCGGTGCCTAGTATAATATCAGAGTGTTTCGCCCAGTGTGGGCGTAATTTGATTCCAAAAAAGCTGAAACTTGCCGTGCTAAAATCTCATGCCATTACCTTTCGAATGGTGTATGTCTTGTCAATTCACTCCGTCATCACTAATTGACCTTTTTTTAAAACCGGTGCCTAGTATAATATCAGAGTGTTTCGCCCAGTGTGGGCGTAATTTGATTCCAAAAAAGCTGAAACTTGCCGTGCTAAAATCTCATGCCATTACCTTTCGAATGGTGTATGTCTTGTCAATTCACTCCGTCATCACTAATTGACCTTTTTTTAAAACCGGTGCCTAGTATAATATCAGAGTGTTTCGCCCAGTGTGGGCGTAATTTGATTCCAAAAAAGCTGAAACTTGCCGTGCTAAAATCTCATGCCATTACCTTTCGAATGGTGTATGTCTTGTCAATTCACTCCGTCATCACTAATTGACCTTTTTTTAAAACCGGTGCCTAGTATAATATCAGAGTGTTTCGCCTAGTGTGGGCGTAATTTGATTCCAAAAAAGCTGAAACTTGCCGTGCTAAAATCTCATGCCATTACCTTTCGAATGGTGTATGTCTTGTCAATTCACTCCGTCATCACTAATTGACCTTTTTTTAAAACCGGTGCCTAGTATAATATCAGAGTGTTTCGCTCAGTGTGGGCGTAATTTGATTCCAAAAAAGCCGAAACTTGCCGTGCTAAAATCTTATGAGGTTACCTTTCGAATGGTATATGTCTTGTCAATTCACTCCGTCATCACTAATTGACCTTTTTTTAAAACCGGTGCCTAGTATAATATCAGAGTGTTTCGCCCAGTGTGGGCGTAATTTGATTCCAAAAAAGCTGAAACTTGCCGTGCTAAAATCTCATGCCATTACCTTTCGAATGGTGTATGTCTTGTCAATTCACTCCGTCATCACTAATTGACCTTTTTTTAAAACCGGTGCCTAGTATAATATCAGAGTGTTTCGCTCAGTGTGGGCGTAATTTGATTCCAAAAAAGCTGAAACTTGCCGTGCTAAAATCTTATGAGGTTACCTTTCGAATGGTATATGTCTTGTCAATTCACTCCGTCATCACTAATTGACCTTTTTTTAAAACCGGTGCCTAGTATAATATCAGAGTGTTTCGCCCAGTGTGGGCGTAATTTGATTCCAAAAAAGCTGAAACTTGCCGTGCTAAAATCTCATGCCATTACCTTTCGAATGGTGTATGTCTTGTCAATTCACTCCGTCATCACTAATTGACCTTTTTTTAAAACCGGTGCCTAGTATAATATCAGAGTGTTTCGCCCAGTGTGGGCGTAATTTGATTCCAAAAAAGCTGAAACTTGCCGTGCTAAAATCTTATGAGGTTACCTTTCGAATGGTATATGTCTTGTCAATTCACTCCGTCATCACTAATTGACCTTTTTTTAAAACCGGTGCCTAGTATAATATCAGAGTGTTTCGCCCAGTCTGGGCGTAATTTGATTCCAAAAAAGCTGAAACTTGCCGTGCTAAAATCTTATGAGGTTACCTTTCGAATGGTATATGTCTTGTCAATTCACTCCGTCATCACTAATTGACCTTTTTTTAAAACCGGTGCCTAGTATAATATCAGAGTGTTTCGCCCAGTGTGGGCGTAATTTGATTCCAAAAAAGCTGAAACTTGCCGTGCTAAAATCTTATGAGGTTACCTTTCGAATGGTATATGTCTTGTCAATTCACTCCGTCATCACAAATTGACCTTTTTTTAAAACCGGTGCCTAGTATAATATCAGAGTGTTTCGCCCAGTCTGGGCGTAATTTGATTCCAAAAAAGCTGAAACTTGCCGTGCTAAAATCTTATGAGGTTACCTTTCGAGTGGTATATGTCTTGTCAATTCACTCCGTCATCACTAATTGACCTTTTTTTAAAACCGGTGCCTAGTATAATATCAGAGTGTTTCGCCCAGTCTGGGCGTAATTTGATTCCAAAAAAGCTGAAACTTGCCGTGCTAAAATCTTATGAGGTTACCTTTCGAATGGTATATGTCTTGTCAATTCACTCCGTCATCACTTATTGACCCTTTTTTAAAACCGGTGCCTAGTATAATATCAGAGTGTTTCGCCCAGTGTGGGCGTAATTTGATTCCAAAAAAGCTGAAACTTGCCGTGCTAAAATCTCATGCCATTACCTTTCGAATGGTGTATGTCTTGTCAATTCACTCCGTCATCACTAATTGACCTTTTTTTAAAACCGGTGCCTAGTATAATATCAGAGTGTTTCGCCCAGTGTGGGCGTAATTTGATTCCAAAAAAGCTGAAACTTGCCGTGCTAAAATCTTATGAGGTTACCTTTCGAATGGTGTATGTCTTGTCAATTCACTCCGTCATCACTAATTGACCTTTTTTAAAACCGGTGCCTAGTATAATATCAGAGTGTTTCGCTCAGTCTGGGCGTAATTTGATTCCAAAAAAGCCGAAACTTGCCGTGCTAAAATCTTATGAGGTTACCTTTCGAATGGTATATGTCTTGTCAATTCACTCCGTCATCACTAATTGACCTTTTTTTAAAACCGGTGCCTAGTATAATATCAGAGTGTTTCGCCCAGTGTGGGCGTAATTTGATTCCAAAAAAGCTGAAACTTGCCGTGCTAAAATCTCATGCCATTACCTTTCGAATGGTGTATGTCTTGTCAATTCACTCCGTCATCACTAATTGACCTTTTTTAAAACCGGTGCCTAGTATAATATCAGAGTGTTTCGCTCAGTGTGGGCGTAATTTAATTCCAAAAAAGCCGAAACTTGCCGTGCTAAAATCTTATGAGGTTACCTTTCGAATGGTATATGTGTTGTCAGTTCACTCCGTCATCACTAATTGACCTTTTTTAAAACCGGTGCCTAGTATAATATCAGAGTGTTTCGCCCAGTGTGGGCGTAATTTGATTCCAAAAAAGCTGAAACTTGCCGTGCTAAAATCTTATGAGGTTACATTTCGAATGGTATATGTCTTGTCAATTCACTCCGTCATCACTAATTGACCTTTTTTTAAAACCGGTGCCTAGTATAATATCAGAGTGTTTCGCCCAGTGTGGGCGTAATTTGATTCCAAAAAAGCTGAAACTTGCCGTGCTAAAATCTTATGAGGTTACCTTTCGAATGGTATATGTCTTGTCAATTCACTCCGTCATCACTAATTGACCTTTTTTTAAAACCGGTGCCTAGTATAATATCAGAGTGTTTCGCCCAGTCTGGGCGTAATTTGATTCCAAAAAAGCTGAAACTTGCCGTGCTAAAATCTTATGAGGTTACATTTCGAATGGTATATGTCTTGTCAATTCACTCCGTCATCACTAATTGACCTTTTTTTAAAACCGGTGCCTAGTATAATATCAGAGTGTTTCGCTCAGTGTGGGCGTAATTTGATTCCAAAAAAGCCGAAACTTGCCGTGCTAAAATCTTATGAGGTTACCTTTCGAATGGTATATGTCTTGTCAATTCACTCCGTCATCACTAATTGACCTTTTTTTAAAACCGGTGCCTAGTATAATATCAGAGTGTTTCGCCCAGTCTGGGCGTAATTTGATTCCAAAAAGGCCGAAACTTGCCGTGCTAAAATCTTATGAGGTTACCTTTCGAATGGTATATGTCTTGTCAATTCACTCCGTCATCACTAATTGATTTTTAAAACCGGTGCCTAGTATAATATCAGAGTGTTTCGCCCAGTCTGGGCGTAATTTGATTCCAAAAAAGCCGAAACTTGCCGTGCTAAAATCTTATGAGGTTACCTTTCGAATGGTGTATGTCTTGTCAATTCACTCCGTCATCACTAATTGACCTTTTTTTAAAACAGGTGCCTAGTATAATATCAGAGTGTTTCGCTCAGTGTGGGCGTAATTTGATTCCAAAAAAGCCGAAACTTGCCGTGCTAAAATCTTATGAGGTTACCTTTCGAATGGTAGATGTCTTGTCAATTCACTCCGTCATCACTAATTGACCTTTTTTTAAAACCGGTGCCTAGTATAATATCAGAGTGTTTCGCCCAGTGTGGGCGTAATTTGATTCCAAAAAAGCTGAAACTTGCCGTGCTAAAATCTCATGCCATTACCTTTCGAATGGTGTATGTCTTGTCAATTCACTCCGTCATCACTAATTGACCTTTTTTTAAAACCGGTGCCTAGTATAATATCAGTGTTTCGCTCAGTGTGGGCGTAATTTGATTCCAAAAAAGCCGAAACTTGCCGTGCTAAAATCTTATGAGGTTACCTTTCGAATGGTATACGTCTTGTCAATTCACTCCGTCATCACTAATTAACCTTTTTTTAAAACCGGTGCCTAGTATAATATCAGAGTGTTTCGCCCAGTGTGGGCGTAATTTGATTCCAAAAAAGCTGAAACTTGCCGTGCTAAAATCTCATGCCATTACCTTTCGAATGGTGTATGTCTTGTCAATTCACTCCGTCATCACTAATTGACCTTTTTTAAAACCGGTGCCTAGTATAATATCAGAGTGTTTCGCCCAGTGTGGGCGTAATTTGATTCCAAAAAAGCTGAAACTTGCCGTGCTAAAATCTTATGAGGTTACCTTTCGAATGGTATATGTCTTGTCAATTCACTCCGTCATCACTAATTGACCTTTTTTTAAAACCGGTGCCTAGTATAATATCAGAGTGTTTCGCCCAGTGTGGGCGTAATTTGATTCCAAAAAAGCTGAAACTTGCCGTGCTAAAATCTTATGAGGTTACATTTCGAATGGTATATGTCTTGTCAATTCACTCCGTCATCACTAATTGACCTTTTTTAAAACCGGTGCCTAGTATAATATCAGAGTGTTTCGCTCAGTGTGGGCGTAATTTGATTCCAAAAAAGCCGAAACTTGCCGTGCTAAAATCTTATGAGGTTACATTTCGAATGGTATATGTCTTGTCAATTCACTCCGTCATCACTAATTGACCTTTTTTTAAAACCGGTGCCTAGTATAATATCAGAGTGTTTCGCCCAGTCTGGGCGTAATTTGATTCCAAAAAAGCCGAAACTTGCCGTGCTAAAATCTTATGAGGTTACCTTTCGAATGGTGTATGTCTTGTCAATTCACTCCGTCATCACTAATTGACCTTTTTTTAAAACCGGTGCCTAGTATAATATCAGAGTGTTTCGCCCAGTGTGGGCGCAATTTGATTCCAAAAAAGCTGAAACTTGCCGTGCTAAAATCTCATGCCATTACCTTTCGAATGGTGTATGTCTTGTCAATTCACTCCGTCATCACTAATTGACCTTTTTTTAAAACCGGTGCCTAGTATAATATCAGAGTGTTTCGCTCAGTGTGGGCGTAATTTGATTCCAAAAAAGCCGAAACTTGCCGTGCTAAAATCTTATGAGGTTACCTTTCGAATGGTATACGTCTTGTCAATTCACTCCGTCATCACTAATTGACCTTTTTTTAAAACCGGTGCCTAGTATAATATCAGAGTGTTTCGCTCAGTGTGGGCGTAATTTGATTCCAAAAAAGCCGAAACTTGCCGTGCTAAAATCTTATGAGGTTACATTTCGAATGGTATATGTCTTGTCAATTCACTCCGTCATCACTAATTGACCTTTTTTAAAACCGGTGCCTAGTATAATATCAGAGTGTTTCGCCCAGTCTGGGCGTAATTTGATTCCAAAAAAGCCGAAACTTGCCGTGCTAAAATCTTATGAGGTTACCTTTCGAATGGTGTATGTCTTGTCAATTCACTCCGTCATCACTAATTGACCTTTTTTTAAAACCGGTGCCTAGTATAATATCAGAGTGTTTCGCCCAGTCTGGGCGTAATTTGATTCCAAAAAAGCCGAAACTTGCCGTGCTAAAATCTTATGAGGTTACCTTTCGAATGGTGTATGTCTTGTCAATTCACTCCGTCATCACTAATTGACCTTTTTTTAAAACCGGTGCCTAGTATAATATCAGAGTGTTTCGCTCAGTGTGGGCGTAATTTGATTCCAAAAAAGCCGAAACTTGCCGTGCTAAAATCTTATGAGGTTACCTTTCGAATGGTAGATGTCTTGTCAATTCACTCCGTCATCACTAATTGACCTTTTTTTAAAACCGGTGCCTAGTATAATATCAGAGTGTTTCGCCCAGTGTGGGCGTAATTTGATTCCAAAAAAGCTGAAACTTGCCGTGCTAAAATCTCATGCCATTACCTTTCGAATGGTGTATGTCTTGTCAATTCACTCCGTCATCACTAATTGACCTTTTTTTAAAACCGGTGCCTAGTATAATATCAGAGTGTTTCGCCCAGTGTGGGCGTAATTTGATTCCAAAAAAGCTGAAACTTGCCGTGCTAAAATCTTATGAGGTTACATTTCGAATGGTATATGTCTTGTCAATTCACTCCGTCATCACTAATTGACCTTTTTTTAAAACCGGTGCCTAGTATAATATCAGAGTGTTTCGCTCAGTGTGGGCGTAATTTGATTCCAAAAAAGCCGAAACTTGCCGTGCTAAAATCTTATGAGGTTACATTTCGAATGGTATATGTCTTGTCAATTCACTCCGTCATCACTAATTGACCTTTTTTAAAACCGGTGCCTAGTATAATATCAGAGTGTTTCGCCCAGTCTGGGCGTAATTTGATTCCAAAAACGCCGAAACTTGCCGTGCTAAAATCTTATGAGGTTACCTTTCGAATGGTGTATGTCTTGTCAATTCACTCCGTCATCACTAATTGACCTTTTTTTAAAACCGGTGCCTAGTATAATATCAGAGTGTTTCGCTCAGTGTGGGCGTAATTTGATTCCAAAAAAGCCGAAACTTGCCGTGCTAAAATCTCATGCCATTACCTTTCGAATGGTGTATGTCTTGTCAATTCACTCCGTCATCACTAATTGACCTTTTTTTAAAACCGGTCCCTAGTATAATATCAGAGTGTTTCGCTCAGTGTGGGCGTAATTTGATTCCAAAAAAGCTGAAACTTGCCGTGCTAAAATCTTATGAGGTTACCTTTCGAATGGTATATGTCTTGTCAATTCACTCCGTCATCACTAATTGACCTTTTTTTAAAACCGGTGCCTAGTATAATATCAGAGTGTTTCGCCCAGTGTGGGCGTAATTTGATTCCAAAAAAGCTGAAACTTGCCGTGCTAAAATCTTATGAGGTTACCTTTCGAATGGTGTATGTCTTGTCAATTCACTCCGTCATCACTAATTGACCTTTTTTTAAAACCGGTGCCTAGTATAATATCAGAGTGTTTCGCCCAGTGTGGGCGTAATTTGATTCCAAAAAAGCTGAAACTTGCCGTGCTAAAATCTTATGAGGTTACCTTTCGAATGGTATATGTCTTGTCAATTCACTCCGTCATCACTAATTGACCTTTTTTTAAAACCGGTGCCTAGTATAATATCAGAGTGTTTCGCCCAGTGTGGGCGTAATTTGATTCCAAAAAAGCTGAAACTTGCCGTGCTAAAATCTTATGAGGTTACCTTTCGAATGGTGTATGTCTTGTCAATTCACTCCGTCATCACTAATTGACCTTTTTTTAAAACCGGTGCCTAGTATAATATCAGAGTGTTTCGCCCAGTCTGGGCGTAATTTGATTCCAAAAAAGCTGAAACTTGCCGTGCTAAAATCTTATGAGGTTACATTTCGAATGGTATATGTCTTGTCAATTCACTCCGTCATCACTAATTGACCTTTTTTTAAAACCGGTGCCTAGTATAATATCAGAGTGTTTCGCTCAGTGTGGGCGTAATTTGATTCCAAAAAAGCCGAAACTTGCCGTGCTAAAATCTTATGAGGTTACATTTCGAATGGTATATGTCTTGTCAATTCACTCCGTCATCACTAATTGACCTTTTTTTAAAACCGGTGCCTAGTATAATATCAGAGTGTTTCGCCCAGTCTGGGCGTAATTTGATTCCAAAAAAGCCGAAACTTGCCGTGCTAAAATCTTATGAGGTTACCTTTCGAATGGTGTATGTCTTGTCAATTCACTCCGTCATCACTAATTGACCTTTTTTTAAAACCGGTGCCTAGTATAATATCAGAGTGTTTCGCTCAGTGTGGGCGTAATTTGATTCCAAAAAAGCCGAAACTTGCCGTGCTAAAATCTTATGAGGTTACCTTTCGAATGGTATATGTCTTGTCAATTCACTCCGTCATCACTAATTGACCTTTTTTAAAACCGGTGCCTAGTATAATATCAGAGTGTTTCGCCCAGTGTGGGCGCAATTTGATTCCAAAAAAGCTGAAACTTGCCGTGCTAAAATCTCATGCCATTACCTTTCGAATGGTGTATGTCTTGTCAATTCACTCCGTCATCACTAATTGACCTTTTTTTAAAACCGGTGCCTAGTATAATATCAGAGTGTTTCGCTCAGTGTGGGCGTAATTTGATTCCAAAAAAGCCGAAACTTGCCGTGCTAAAATCTTATGAGGTTACCTTTCGAATGGTATACGTCTTGTCAATTCACTCCGTCATCACTAATTGACCTTTTTTTAAAACCGGTGCCTAGTATAATATCAGTGTTTCGCTCAGTGTGGGCGTAATTTGATTCCAAAAAAGCTGAAACTTGCCGTGCTAAAATCTTATGAGGTTACATTTCGAATGGTATATGTCTTGTCAATTCACTCCGTCATCACTAATTGACCTTTTTTTAAAACCGGTGCCTAGTATAATATCAGAGTGTTTCGCTCAGTGTGGGCGTAATTTGATTCCAAAAAAGCCGAAACTTGCCGTGCTAAAATCTTATGAGGTTACATTTCGAATGGTATATGTCTTGTCAATTCACTCCGTCATCACTAATTGACCTTTTTTTAAAACCGGTGCCTAGTATAATATCAGAGTGTTTCGCCCAGTCTGGGCGTAATTTGATTCCAAAAACGCCGAAACTTGCCGTGCTAAAATCTTATGAGGTTACCTTTCGAATGGTGTATGTCTTGTCAATTCACTCCGTCATCACTAATTGACCTTTTTTTAAAACCGGTGCCTAGTATAATATCAGAGTGTTTCGCTCAGTGTGGGCGTAATTTGATTCCAAAAAAGCCGAAACTTGCCGTGCTAAAATCTCATGCCATTACCTTTCGAATGGTGTATGTCTTGTCAATTCACTCCGTCATCACTAATTGACCTTTTTTTAAAACCGGTGCCTAGTATAATATCAGAGTGTTTCGCCCAGTGTGGGCGTAATTTGATTCCAAAAAAGCTGAAACTTGCCGTGCTAAAATCTTATGAGGTTACCTTTCGAATGGTATATGTCTTGTCAATTCACTCCGTCATCACTAATTGACCTTTTTTTAAAACCGGTGCCTAGTATAATATCAGAGTGTTTCGCCCAGTGTGGGCGTAATTTGATTCCAAAAAAGCTGAAACTTGCCGTGCTAAAATCTTATGAGGTTACCTTTCGAATGGTGTATGTCTTGTCAATTCACTCCGTCATCACTAATTGACCTTTTTTTAAAACCGGTGCCTAGTATAATATCAGAGTGTTTCGCCCAGTCTGGGCGTAATTTGATTCCAAAAAAGCTGAAACTTGCCGTGCTAAAATCTTATGAGGTTACATTTCGAATGGTATATGTCTTGTCAATTCACTCCGTCATCACTAATTGACCTTTTTTTAAAACCGGTGCCTAGTATAATATCAGAGTGTTTCGCTCAGTGTGGGCGTAATTTGATTCCAAAAAAGCCGAAACTTGCCGTGCTAAAATCTTATGAGGTTACATTTCGAATGGTATATGTCTTGTCAATTCACTCCGTCATCACTAATTGACCTTTTTTTAAAACCGGTGCCTAGTATAATATCAGAGTGTTTCGCCCAGTCTGGGCGTAATTTGATTCCAAAAAAGCCGAAACTTGCCGTGCTAAAATCTTATGAGGTTACCTTTCGAATGGTGTATGTCTTGTCAATTCACTCCGTCATCACTAATTGACCTTTTTTTAAAACCGGTGCCTAGTATAATATCAGAGTTTCGCTCAGTGTGGGCGTAATTTGATTCCAAAAAAGCCGAAACTTGCCGTGCTAAAATCTTATGAGGTTACCTTTCGAATGGTATATGTCTTGTCAATTCACTCCGTCATCACTAATTGACCTTTTTTTAAAACCGGTGCCTAGTATAATATCAGAGTGTTTCGCCCAGTGTGGGCGCAATTTGATTCCAAAAAAGCTGAAACTTGCCGTGCTAAAATCTCATGCCATTACCTTTCGAATGGTGTATGTCTTGTCAATTCACTCCGTCATCACTAATTGACCTTTTTTTAAAACCGGTGCCTAGTATAATATCAGAGTGTTTCGCTCAGTGTGGGCGTAATTTGATTCCAAAAAAGCCGAAACTTGCCGTGCTAAAATCTTATGAGGTTACCTTTCGAATGGTATACGTCTTGTCAATTCACTCCGTCATCACTAATTGACCTTTTTTTAAAACCGGTGCCTAGTATAATATCAGAGTGTTTCGCCCAGTGTGGGTGTAATTTGATTCCAAAAAAGCTGAAACTTGCCGTGCTAAAATCTCATGCCATTACCTTTCGAATGGTGTATGTCTTGTCAATTCACTCCGTCATCACTAATTGACCTTTTTTTAAAACCGGTGCCTAGTATAATATCAGAGTGTTTCGCCCAGTGTGGGCGTAATTTGATTCCAAAAAAGCTGAAACTTGCCGTGCTAAAATCTTATGAGGTTACCTTTCGAATGGTATATGTCTTGTCAATTCACTCCGTCATCACTAATTGACCTTTTTTTAAAACCGGTGCCTAGTATAATATCAGTGTTTCGCTCAGTGTGGGCGTAATTTGATTCCAAAAAAGCTGAAACTTGCCGTGCTAAAATCTTATGAGGTTACATTTCGAATGGTATATGTCTTGTCAATTCACTCCGTCATCACTAATTGACCTTTTTTTAAAACCGGTGCCTAGTATAATATCAGAGTGTTTCGCTCAGTGTGGGCGTAATTTGATTCCAAAAAAGCCGAAACTTGCCGTGCTAAAATCTTATGAGGTTACATTTCGAATGGTATATGTCTTGTCAATTCACTCCGTCATCACTAATTGACCTTTTTTTAAAACCGGTGCCTAGTATAATATCAGAGTGTTTCGCCCAGTCTGGGCGTAATTTGATTCCAAAAACGCCGAAACTTGCCGTGCTAAAATCTTATGAGGTTACCTTTCGAATGGTGTATGTCTTGTCAATTCACTCCGTCATCACTAATTGACCTTTTTTTAAAACCGGTGCCTAGTATAATATCAGAGTGTTTCGCTCAGTGTGGGCGTAATTTGATTCCAAAAAAGCCGAAACTTGCCGTGCTAAAATCTCATGCCATTACCTTTCGAATGGTGTATGTCTTGTCAATTCACTCCGTCATCACTAATTGACCTTTTTTTAAAACCGGTGCCTAGTATAATATCAGAGTGTTTCGCTCAGTGTGGGCGTAATTTGATTCCAAAAAAGCTGAAACTTGCCGTGCTAAAATCTTATGAGGTTACCTTTCGAATGGTATATGTCTTGTCAATTCACTCCGTCATCACTAATTGACCTTTTTTTAAAACCGGTGCCTAGTATAATATCAGAGTGTTTCGCCCAGTGTGGGCGTAATTTGATTCCAAAAAAGCTGAAACTTGCCGTGCTAAAATCTTATGAGGTTACCTTTCGAATGGTGTATGTCTTGTCAATTCACTCCGTCATCACTAATTGACCTTTTTTTAAAACCGGTGCCTAGTATAATATCAGAGTGTTTCGCCCAGTGTGGGCGTAATTTGATTCCAAAAAAGCTGAAACTTGCCGTGCTAAAATCTCATGCCATTACCTTTCGAATGGTGTATGTCTTGTCAATTCACTCCGTCATCACTAATTGACCTTTTTTTAAAACCGGTGCCTAGTATAATATCAGAGTGTTTCGCCCAGTGTGGGCGTAATTTGATTCCAAAAAAGCTGAAACTTGCCGTGCTAAAATCTTATGAGGTTACCTTTCGAATGGTATATGTCTTGTCAATTCACTCCGTCATCACTAATTGACCTTTTTTTAAAACCGGTGCCTAGTATAATATCAGAGTGTTTCGCCCAGTGTGAGCGTAATTTGATTCCAAAAAAGCTGAAACTTGCCGTGCTAAAATCTTATGAGGTTACCTTTCGAATGGTGTATGTCTTGTCAATTCACTCCGTCATCACTAATTGACCTTTTTTAAAACCGGTGCCTAGTATAATATCAGAGTGTTTCGCCCAGTCTGGGCGTAATTTGATTCCAAAAAAGCTGAAACTTGCCGTGCTAAAATCTTATGAGGTTACATTTCGAATGGTATATGTCTTGTCAATTCACTCCGTCATCACTAATTGACCTTTTTTTAAAACCGGTGCCTAGTATAATATCAGAGTGTTTCGCTCAGTGTGGGCGTAATTTGATTCCAAAAAAGCCGAAACTTGCCGTGCTAAAATCTTATGAGGTTACATTTCGAATGGTATATGTCTTGTCAATTCACTCCGTCATCACTAATTGACCTTTTTTTAAAACCGGTGCCTAGTATAATATCAGAGTGTTTCGCCCAGTCTGGGCGTAATTTGATTCCAAAAAAGCCGAAACTTGCCGTGCTAAAATCTTATGAGGTTACCTTTCGAATGGTGTATGTCTTGTCAATTCACTCCGTCATCACTAATTGACCTTTTTTAAAACCGGTGCCTAGTATAATATCAGAGTTTCGCTCAGTGTGGGCGTAATTTGATTCCAAAAAAGCCGAAACTTGCCGTGCTAAAATCTTATGAGGTTACCTTTCGAATGGTATATGTCTTGTCAATTCACTCCGTCATCACTAATTGACCTTTTTTTAAAACCGGTGCCTAGTATAATATCAGAGTGTTTCGCCCAGTGTGGGCGCAATTTGATTCCAAAAAAGCTGAAACTTGCCGTGCTAAAATCTCATGCCATTACCTTTCGAATGGTGTATGTCTTGTCAATTCACTCCGTCATCACTAATTGACCTTTTTTTAAAACCGGTGCCTAGTATAATATCAGAGTGTTTCGCTCAGTGTGGGCGTAATTTGATTCCAAAAAAGCCGAAACTTGCCGTGCTAAAATCTTATGAGGTTACCTTTCGAATGGTATACGTCTTGTCAATTCACTCCGTCATCACTAATTGACCTTTTTTAAAACCGGTGCCTAGTATAATATCAGAGTGTTTCGCCCAGTGTGGGTGTAATTTGATTCCAAAAAAGCTGAAACTTGCCGTGCTAAAATCTCATGCCATTACCTTTCGAATGGTGTATGTCTTGTCAATTCACTCCGTCATCACTAATTGACCTTTTTTAAAACCGGTGCCTAGTATAATATCAGAGTGTTTCGCCCAGTGTGGGCGTAATTTGATTCCAAAAAAGCTGAAACTTGCCGTGCTAAAATCTTATGAGGTTACCTTTCGAATGGTATATGTCTTGTCAATTCACTCCGTCATCACTAATTGACCTTTTTTTAAAACCGGTGCCTAGTATAATATCAGAGTGTTTCGCCCAGTGTGGGCGTAATTTGATTCCAAAAAAGCTGAAACTTGCCGTGCTAAAATCTCATGCCATTACCTTTCGAATGGTGTATGTCTTGTCAATTCACTCCGTCATCACTTATTGACCTTTTTTAAAACCGGTGCCTAGTATAATATCAGAGTGTTTCGCCCAGTGTGGGCGTAATTTGATTCCAAAAAAGCTGAAACTTGCCGTGCTAAAATCTCATGCCATTACCTTTCGAATGGTGTATGTCTTGTCAATTCACTCCGTCATCACTAATTGACCTTTTTTTAAAACCGGTGCCTAGTATAATATCAGAGTGTTTCGCCCAGTGTGGGCGTAGTTTGATTCCAAAAAAGCTGAAACTTGCCGTGCTGAAATCTCATGCCATTACCTTTCGAATGGTGTATGTCTTGTCAATTCACTCCGTCATCACTAATTGACCTTTTTTAAAACCGGTGCCTAGTATAATATCAGAGTGTTTCGCCCAGTCTGGGCGTAATTTGATTCCAAAAAAGCTGAAACTTGCCGTGCTAAAATCTTATGAGGTTACCTTTCGAATGGTATATGTCTTGTCAATTCACTCCGTCATCACTTATTGACCTTTTTTTAAAACCGGTGCCTAGTATAATATCAGAGTGTTTCGCTCAGTGTGGGCGTAATTTGATTCCAAAAAAGCCGAAACTTGCCGTGCTAAAATCTTATGAGGTTACCTTTCGAATGGTATATGTCTTGTCAATTCACTCCGTCATCACTAATTGACCTTTTTTTAAAACCGGTGCCTAGTATAATATCAGAGTGTTTCGCCCAGTGTGGGCGTAATTTGATTACAAAAAAGCTGAAACTTGCCGTGCTAAAATCTCATGCCATTACCTTTCGAATGGTGTATGTCTTGTCAATTCACTCCGTCATCACTAATTGACCTTTTTTTAAAACCGGTGCCTAGTATAATATCAGAGTGTTTCGCTCAGTGTGGGCGTAATTTGATTCCAAAAAAGCTGAAACTTGCCGTGCTAAAATCTCATGCCATTACCTTTCGAATGGTGTATGTCTTGTCAATTCACTCCGTCATCACTAATTGACCTTTTTTTAAAACCGGTGCCTAGTATAATATCAGAGTGTTTCGCCCAGTGTGGGCGTAATTTGATTCCAAAAAAGCTGAAACTTGCCGTGCTAAAATCTTATGAGGTTACCTTTCGAATGGTATATGTCTTGTCAATTCACTCCGTCATCACTTATTGACCTTTTTTTAAAACCGGTGCCTAGTATAATATCAGAGTGTTTCGCCCAGTGTGGGCGTAATTTGATTCCAAAAAAGCTGAAACTTGCCGTGCTAAAATCTCATGCCATTACCTTTCGAATGGTGTATGTCTTGTCAATTCACTCCGTCATCACTAATTGACCTTTTTTAAAACCGGTGCCTAGTATAATATCAGAGTGTTTCGCCCAGTGTGGGCGTAATTTGATTCCAAAAAAGCTGAAACTTGCCGTGCTAAAATCTTATGAGGTTACCTTTCGAATGGTATATGTCTTGTCAATTCACTCCGTCATCACTAATTGACCTTTTTTTAAAACCGGTGCCTAGTATAATATCAGAGTGTTTCGCCCAGTGTGGGCGTAATTTGATTCCAAAAAAGCTGAAACTTGCCGTGCTAAAATCTTATGAGGTTACCTTTCGAATGGTATATGTCTTGTCAATTCACTCCGTCATCACTAATTGACCTTTTTTTAAAACCGGTGCCTAGTATAATATCAGAGTGTTTCGCCCAGTGTGGGCGTAATTTGATTCCAAAAAAGCTGAAACTTGCCGTGCTAAAATCTCATGCCATTACCTTTCGAATGGTGTATGTCTTGTCAATTCACTCCGTCATCACTAATTGACCTTTTTTTAAAACCGGTGCCTAGTATAATATCAGAGTGTTTCGCCCAGTGTGGGCGTAATTTGATTCCAAAAAAGCTGAAACTTGCCGTGCTAAAATCTTATGCGGTTACCTTTCGAATGGTATATGTCTTGTCAATTCACTCCGTCATCACTAATTGACCTTTTTTTAAAACCGGTGCCTAGTATAATATCAGAGTGTTTCGCCCAGTGTGGGCGTAATTTGATTCCAAAAAAGCTGAAACTTGCCGTGCTAAAATCTTATGAGGTTACCTTTCGAATGGTATATGTCTTGTCAATTCACTCCGTCATCACTAATTGACCTTTTTTTAAAACCGGTGCCTAGTATAATATCAGAGTGTTTCGCCCAGTGTGGGCGTAATTTGATTCCAAAAAAGCTGAAACTTGCCGTGCTAAAATCTTATGAGGTTACCTTTCGAATGGTGTATGTCTTGTCAATTCACTCCGTCATCACTAATTGACCTTTTTTTAAAACCGGTGCCTAGTATAATATCAGAGTGTTTCGCCCAGTGTGGGCGTAATTTGATTCCAAAAAAGCTGAAACTTGCCGTGCTAAAATCTCATGCCATTACCTTTCGAATGGTGTATGTCTTGTCAATTCACTCCGTCATCACTAATTGACCTTTTTTTAAAACCGGTGCCTAGTATAATATCAGAGTGTTTCGCCCAGTGTGGGCGTAATTTGATTCCAAAAAAGCTGAAACTTGCCGTGCTAAAATCTTATGAGGTTACCTTTCGAATGGTATATGTCTTGTCAATTCACTCCGTCATCACTAATTGACCTTTTTTTAAAACCGGTGCCTAGTATAATATCAGAGTGTTTCGCCCAGTGTGGGCGTAATTTGATTCCAAAAAAGCTGAAACTTGCCGTGCTAAAATCTTATGAGGTTACCTTTCGAATGGTATATGTCTTGTCAATTCACTCCGTCATCACTAATTGACCTTTTTTTAAAACCGGTGCCTAGTATAATATCAGAGTGTTTCGCCCAGTGTGGGCGTAATTTGATTCCAAAAAAGCTGAAACTTGCCGTGCTAAAATCTTATGAGGTTACCTTTCGAATGGTATATGTCTTGTCAATTCACTCCGTCATCACTAATTGACCTTTTTTTAAAACCGGTGCCTAGTATAATATCAGAGTGTTTCGCCCAGTGTGGGCGTAATTTGATTCCAAAAAAGCTGAAACTTGCCGTGCTAAAATCTTATGAGGTTACCTTTCGAATGGTATATGTCTTGTCAATTCACTCCGTCATCACTAATTGACCTTTTTTTAAAACCGGTGCCTAGTATAATATCGGAGTGTTTCGCCCAGTGTGGGCGTAATTTGATTCCAAAAAAGCTGAAACTTGCCGTGCTAAAATCTCATGCCGTTACCTTTCGAATGGTGTATGTCTTGTCAATTCACTCCGTCATCACTAATTGACCTTTTTTTAAAACCGGTGCCTAGTATAATATCAGAGTGTTTCGCCCAGTGTGGGCGTAATTTGATTCCAAAAAAGCTGAAACTTGCCGTGCTAAAATCTTATGAGGTTACCTTTCGAATGGTATATGTCTTGTCAATTCACTCCGTCATCACTAATTGACCTTTTTTTAAAACCGGTGCCTAGTATAATATCAGAGTGTTTCGCCCAGTGTGGGCGTAATTTGATTCCAAAAAAGCTGAAACTTGCCGTGCTAAAATCTCATGCCATTACCTTTCGAATGGTGTATGTCTTGTCAGTTCACTCCGTCATCACTAATTGACCTTTTTTTAAAACCGGTGCCTAGTATAATATCAGAGTGTTTCGCCCAGTGTGGGCGTAATTTGATTCCAAAAAAGCTGAAACTTGCCGTGCTAAAATCTTATGAGGTTACCTTTCGAATGGTATATGTCTTGTCAATTCACTCCGTCATCACTAATTGACCTTTTTTTAAAACCGGTGCCTAGTATAATATCAGAGTGTTTCGCCCAGTGTGGGCGTAATTTGATTCCAAAAAAGCTGAAACTTGCCGTGCTAAAATCTTATGAGGTTACCTTTCGAATGGTATATGTCTTGTCAATTCACTCCGTCATCACTAATTGACCTTTTTTTAAAACCGGTGCCTAGTATAATATCAGAGTGTTTCGCCCAGTGTGGGCGTAATTTGATTCCAAAAAAGCTGAAACTTGCCGTGCTAAAATCTTATGAGGTTACCTTTCGAATGGTATATGTCTTGTCAATTCACTCCGTCATCACTAATTGACCTTTTTTTAAAACCGGTGCCTAGTATAATATCAGAGTGTTTCGCCCAGTGTGGGCGTAATTTGATTCCAAAAAAGCTGAAACTTGCCGTGCTAAAATCTCATGCCATTACCTTTCGAATGGTATATGTCTTGTCAATTCACTCCGTCATCACTAATTGACCTTTTTTTAAAACCGGTGCCTAGTATAATATCAGAGTGTTTCGCCCAGTGTGGGCGTAATTTGATTCCAAAAAAGCTGAAACTTGCCGTGCTAAAATCTCATGCCATTACCTTTCGAATGGTGTATGTCTTGTCAATTCACTCCGTCATCACTAATTGACCTTTTTTTAAAACCGGTGCCTAGTATAATATCAGAGTGTTTCGCCCAGTGTGGGCGTAATTTGATTCCAAAAAAGCTGAAACTTGCCGTGCTAAAATCTTATGAGGTTACCTTTCGAATGGTATATGTCTTGTCAATTCACTCCGTCATCACTAATTGACCTTTTTTTAAAACCGGTGCCTAGTATAATATCAGAGTGTTTCGCCCAGTGTGGGCGTAATTTGATTCCAAAAAAGCTGAAACTTGCCGTGCTAAAATCTTATGAGGTTACCTTTCGAATGGTATATGTCTTGTCAATTCACTCCGTCATCACTAATTGACCTTTTTTTAAAACCGGTGCCTAGTATAATATCAGAGTGTTTCGCCCAGTGTGGGCGTAATTTGATTCCAAAAAAGCTGAAACTTGCCGTGCTAAAATCTTATGAGGTTACCTTTCGAATGGTATATGTCTTGTCAATTCACTCCGTCATCACTAATTGACCTTTTTTTAAAACCGGTGCCTAGTATAATATCAGAGTGTTTCGCCCAGTGTGGGCGTAATTTGATTCCAAAAAAGCTGAAACTTGCCGTGCTAAAATCTTATGAGGTTACCTTTCGAATGGTATATGTCTTGTCAATTCACTCCGTCATCACTAATTGACCTTTTTTTAAAACCGGTGCCTAGTATAATATCAGAGTGTTTCGCCCAGTGTGGGCGTAATTTGATTCCAAAAAAGCTGAAACTTGCCGTGCTAAAATCTCATGCCATTACCTTTCGAATGGTGTATGTCTTGTCAATTCACTCCGTCATCACTAATTGACCTTTTTTTAAAACCGGTGCCTAGTATAATATCAGAGTGTTTCGCCCAGTGTGGGCGTAATTTGATTCCAAAAAAGCTGAAACTTGCCGTGCTAAAATCTTATGAGGTTACCTTTCGAATGGTATATGTCTTGTCAATTCACTCCGTCATCACTAATTGACCTTTTTTTAAAACCGGTGCCTAGTATAATATCAGAGTGTTTCGCCCAGTGTGGGCGTAATTTGATTCCAAAAAAGCTGAAACTTGCCGTGCTAAAATCTTATGAGGTTACCTTTCGAATGGTATATGTCTTGTCAATTCACTCCGTCATCACTAATTGACCTTTTTTTAAAACCGGTGCCTAGTATAATATCAGAGTGTTTCGCCCAGTGTGGGCGTAATTTGATTCCAAAAAAGCTGAAACTTGCCGTGCTAAAATCTTATGAGGTTACCTTTCGAATGGTATATGTCTTGTCAATTCACTCCGTCATCACTAATTGACCTTTTTTTAAAACCGGTGCCTAGTATAATATCAGAGTGTTTCGCCCAGTGTGGGCGTAATTTGATTCCAAAAAAGCTGAAACTTGCCGTGCTAAAATCTCATGCCATTACCTTTCGAATGGTATATGTCTTGTCAATTCACTCCGTCATCACTAATTGACCTTTTTTTAAAACCGGTGCCTAGTATAATATCAGAGTGTTTCGCCCAGTGTGGGCGTAATTTGATTCCAAAAAAGCTGAAACTTGCCGTGCTAAAATCTTATGAGGTTACCTTTCGAATGGTATATGTCTTGTCAATTCACTCCGTCATCACTAATTGACCTTTTTTTAAAACCGGTGCCTAGTATAATATCAGAGTGTTTCGCCCAGTGTGGGCGTAATTTGATTCCAAAAAAGCTGAAACTTGCCGTGCTAAAATCTTATGAGGTTACCTTTCGAATGGTATATGTCTTGTCAATTCACTCCGTCATCACTAATTGACCTTTTTTTAAAACCGGTGCCTAGTATAATATCAGAGTGTTTCGCCCAGTCTGGGCGTAATTTGATTCCAAAAAAGCTGAAACTTGCCGTGCTAAAATCTTATGAGGTTGCCTTTCGAATGGTATATGTCTTGTCAATTCACTCCGTCATCACTAATTGACCTTTTTTAAAAACCGGTGCCTAGTATAATATCAGAGTGTTTCGCCCAGTGTGGGCGTAATTTGATTCCAAAAAAGCTGAAACTTGCCGTGCTAAAATCTCATGCCATTACCTTTCGAATGGTGTATGTCTTGTCAATTCACTCCGTCATCACTAATTGACCTTTTTTTAAAACCGGTGCCTAGTATAATATCAGAGTGTTTCGCCCAGTGTGGGCGTAATTTGATTCCAAAAAAGCTGAAACTTGCCGTGCTAAAATCTTATGCGATTACCTTTCGAATGGTGTATGTCTTGTCAATTCACTCCGTCATCACTAATTGACCTTTTTTTAAAACCGGTGCCTAGTATAATATCAGAGTGTTTCGCCCAGTGTGGGCGTAATTTGATTCCAAAAAAGCTGAAACTTGCCGTGCTAAAATCTTATGAGGTTACCTTTCGAATGGTATATGTCTTGTCAATTCACTCCGTCATCACTAATTGACCTTTTTTTAAAACCGGTGCCTAGTATAATATCAGAGTGTTTCGCCCAGTGTGGGCGTAATTTGATTCCAAAAAAGCTGAAACTTGCCGTGCTAAAATCTTATGAGGTTACCTTTCGAATGGTATATGTCTTGTCAATTCACTCCGTCATCACTAATTGACCTTTTTTAAAAACCGGTGCCTAGTATAATATCAGAGTGTTTCGCCCAGTGTGGGCGTAATTTGATTCCAAAAAAGCTGAAACTTGCCGTGCTAAAATCTCATGCCATTACCTTTCGAATGGTGTATGTCTTGTCAATTCACTCCGTCATCACTAATTGACCTTTTTTTAAAACCGGTGCCTAGTATAATATCAGAGTGTTTCGCCCAGTGTGGGCGTAATTTGATTCCAAAAAAGCTGAAACTTGCCGTGCTAAAATCTCATGCCATTACCTTTCGAATGGTGTATGTCTTGTCAATTCACTCCGTCATCACTAATTGACCTTTTTTTAAAACCGGTGCCTAGTATAATATCAGAGTGTTTCGCCCAGTGTGGGCGTAATTTGATTCCAAAAAAGCTGAAACTTGCCGTGCTAAAATCTTATGAGGTTACCTTTCGAATGGTATATGTCTTGTCAATTCACTCCGTCATCACTAATTGACCTTTTTTTAAAACCGGTGCCTAGTATAATATCAGAGTGTTTCGCCCAGTGTGGGCGTAATTTGATTCCAAAAAAGCTGAAACTTGCCGTGCTAAAATCTCATGCCATTACCTTTCGAATGGTGTATGTCTTGTCAATTCACTCCGTCATCACTAATTGACCTTTTTTTAAAACCGGTGCCTAGTATAATATCAGAGTGTTTCGCCCAGTGTGGGCGTAATTTGATTCCAAAAAAGCTGAAACTTGCCGTGCTAAAATCTTATGAGGTTACCTTTCGAATGGTATATGTCTTGTCAATTCACTCCGTCATCACTAATTGACCTTTTTTTAAAACCGGTGCCTAGTATAATATCAGAGTGTTTCGCCCAGTGTGGGCGTAATTTGATTCCAAAAAAGCTGAAACTTGCCGTGCTAAAATCTTATGAGGTTACCTTTCGAATGGTATATGTCTTGTCAATTCACTCCGTCATCACTAATTGACCTTTTTTTAAAACCGGTGCCTAGTATAATATCAGAGTGTTTCGCCCAGTGTGGGCGTAATTTGATTCCAAAAAAGCTGAAACTTGCCGTGCTAAAATCTTATGAGGTTGCCTTTCGAATGGTATATGTCTTGTCAATTCACTCCGTCATCACTAATTGACCTTTTTTAAAAACCGGTGCCTAGTATAATATCAGAGTGTTTCGCCCAGTGTGGGCGTAATTTGATTCCAAAAAAGCTGAAACTTGCCGTGCTAAAATCTCATGCCATTACCTTTCGAATGGTGTATGTCTTGTCAATTCACTCCGTCATCACTAATTGACCTTTTTTTAAAACCGGTGCCTAGTATAATATCAGAGTGTTTCGCCCAGTGTGGGCGTAATTTGATTCCAAAAAAGCTGAAACTTGCCGTGCTAAAATCTCATGCCATTACCTTTCGAATGGTATATGTCTTGTCAATTCACTCCGTCATCACTAATTGACCTTTTTTTAAAACCGGTGCCTAGTATAATATCAGAGTGTTTCGCCCAGTGTGGGCGTAATTTGATTCCAAAAAAGCTGAAACTTGCCGTGCTAAAATCTCATGCCATTACCTTTCGAATGGTGTATGTCTTGTCAATTCACTCCGTCATCACTAATTGACCTTTTTTTAAAACCGGTGCCTAGTATAATATCAGAGTGTTTCGCCCAGTGTGGGCGTAATTTGATTCCAAAAAAGCTGAAACTTGCCGTGCTAAAATCTCATGCCATTACCTTTCGAATGGTATATGTCTTGTCAATTCACTCCGTCATCACTAATTGACCTTTTTTTAAAACCGGTGCCTAGTATAATATCAGAGTGTTTCGCCCAGTGTGGGCGTAATTTGATTCCAAAAAAGCTGAAACTTGCCGTGCTAAAATCTCATGCCATTACCTTTCGAATGGTGTATGTCTTGTCAATTCACTCCGTCATCACTAATTGACCTTTTTTTAAAACCGGTGCCTAGTATAATATCAGAGTGTTTCGCCCAGTGTGGGCGTAATTTGATTCCAAAAAAGCTGAAACTTGCCGTGCTAAAATCTTATGAGGTTACCTTTCGAATGGTATATGTCTTGTCAATTCACTCCGTCATCACTAATTGACCTTTTTTTAAAACCGGTGCCTAGTATAATATCAGAGTGTTTCGCCCAGTGTGGGCGTAATTTGATTCCAAAAAAGCTGAAACTTGCCGTGCTAAAATCTTATGAGGTTACCTTTCGAATGGTATATGTCTTGTCAATTCACTCCGTCATCACTAATTGACCTTTTTTTAAAACCGGTGCCTAGTATAATATCAGAGTGTTTCGCCCAGTGTGGGCGTAATTTGATTCCAAAAAAGCTGAAACTTGCCGTGCTAAAATCTTATGAGGTTGCCTTTCGAATGGTATATGTCTTGTCAATTCACTCCGTCATCACTAATTGACCTTTTTTAAAAACCGGTGCCTAGTATAATATCAGAGTGTTTCGCCCAGTGTGGGCGTAATTTGATTCCAAAAAAGCTGAAACTTGCCGTGCTAAAATCTCATGCCATTACCTTTCGAATGGTGTATGTCTTGTCAATTCACTCCGTCATCACTAATTGACCTTTTTTTAAAACCGGTGCCTAGTATAATATCAGAGTGTTTCGCCCAGTGTGGGCGTAATTTGATTCCAAAAAAGCTGAAACTTGCCGTGCTAAAATCTCATGCCATTACCTTTCGAATGGTGTATGTCTTGTCAATTCACTCCGTCATCACTAATTGACCTTTTTTTAAAACCGGTGCCTAGTATAATATCAGAGTGTTTCGCCCAGTGTGGGCGTAATTTGATTCCAAAAAAGCTGAAACTTGCCGTGCTAAAATCTCATGCCATTACCTTTCGAATGGTGTATGTCTTGTCAATTCACTCCGTCATCACTAATTGACCTTTTTTTAAAACCGGTGCCTAGTATAATATCAGAGTGTTTCGCCCAGTGTGGGCGTAATTTGATTCCAAAAAAGCTGAAACTTGCCGTGCTAAAATCTTATGCCATTACCTTTCGAATGGTGTATGTCTTGTCAATTCACTCCGTCATCACTAATTGACCTTTTTTAAAACCGATGCCTAGTATAATATCAGAGTGTTTCGCCCAGTGTGGGCGTAATTTGATTCCAAAAAAGCTGAAACTTGCCGTGCTAAAATCTTATGAGGTTACCTTTCGAATGGTATATGTCTTGTCAATTCACTCCGTCATCACTAATTGACCTTTTTTTAAAACCGGTGCCTAGTATAATATCAGAGTGTTTCGCCCAGTGTGGGCGTAATTTGATTCCAAAAAAGCTGAAACTTGCCGTGCTAAAATCTCATGCCATTACCTTTCGAATGGTGTATGTCTTGTCAATTCACTCCGTCATCACTAATTGACCTTTTTTTAAAACCGGTGCCTAGTATAATATCAGAGTGTTTCGCCCAGTGTGGGCGTAATTTGATTCCAAAAAAGCTGAAACTTGCCGTGCTAAAATCTTATGCCGTTACCTTTCGAATGGTGTATGTCTTGTCAATTCACTCCGTCATCACTAATTGACCTTTTTTTAAAACCGGTGCCTAGTATAATATCAGAGTGTTTCGCCCAGTGTGGGCGTAATTTGATTCCAAAAAAGCTGAAACTTGCCGTGCTAAAATCTTATGAGGTTACCTTTCGAATGGTATATGTCTTGTCAATTCACTCCGTCATCACTAATTGACCTTTTTTTAAAACCGGTGCCTAGTATAATATCAGAGTGTTTCGCCCAGTGTGGGCGTAATTTGATTCCAAAAAAGCTGAAACTTGCCGTGCTAAAATCTCATGCCATTACCTTTCGAATGGTGTATGTCTTGTCAATTCACTCCGTCATCACTAATTGACCTTTTTTTAAAACCGGTGCCTAGTATAATATCAGAGTGTTTCGCCCAGTGTGGGCGTAATTTGATTCCAAAAAAGCTGAAACTTGCCGTGCTAAAATCTTATGAGGTTACCTTTCGAATGGTATATGTCTTGTCAATTCACTCCGTCATCACTAATTGACCTTTTTTTAAAACCGGTGCCTAGTATAATATCAGAGTGTTTCGCCCAGTGTGGGCGTAATTTGATTCCAAAAAAGCTGAAACTTGCCGTGCTAAAATCTTATGCCATTACCTTTCGAATGGTATATGTCTTGTCAATTCACTCCGTCATCACTAATTGACCTTTTTTTAAAACCGGTGCCTAGTATAATATCAGAGTGTTTCGCCCAGTGTGGGCGTAATTTGATTCCAAAAAAGCTGAAACTTGCCGTGCTAAAATCTCATGCCATTACCTTTCGAATGGTGTATGTCTTGTCAATTCACTCCGTCATCACTAATTGACCTTTTTTTAAAACCGGTGCCTAGTATAATATCAGAGTGTTTCGCCCAGTGTGGGCGTAATTTGATTCCAAAAAAGCTGAAACTTGCCGTGCTAAAATCTTATGAGGTTACCTTTCGAATGGTATATGTCTTGTCAATTCACTCCGTCATCACTAATTGACCTTTTTTTAAAACCGGTGCCTAGTATAATATCAGAGTGTTTCGCCCAGTGTGGGCGTAATTTGATTCCAAAAAAGCTGAAACTTGCCGTGCTAAAATCTCATGCCATTACCTTTCGAATGGTGTATGTCTTGTCAATTCACTCCGTCATCACTAATTGACCTTTTTTTAAAACCGGTGCCTAGTATAATATCAGAGTGTTTCGCCCAGTGTGGGCGTAATTTGATTCCAAAAAAGCTGAAACTTGCCGTGCTAAAATCTCATGCCATTACCTTTCGAATGGTGTATGTCTTGTCAATTCACTCCGTCATCACTAATTGACCTTTTTTAAAACCGGTGCCTAGTATAATATCAGAGTGTTTCGCCCAGTGTGGGCGTAATTTGATTCCAAAAAAGCTGAAACTTGCCGTGCTAAAATCTTATGAGGTTACCTTTCGAATGGTATATGTCTTGTCAATTCACTCCGTCATCACTAATTGACCTTTTTTTAAAACCGGTGCCTAGTATAATATCAGAGTGTTTCGCCCAGTGTGGGCGTAATTTGATTCCAAAAAAGCTGAAACTTGCCGTGCTAAAATCTTATGCGGTTACCTTTCGAATGGTATATGTCTTGTCAATTCACTCCGTCATCACTAATTGACCTTTTTTTAAAACCGGTGCCTAGTATAATATCAGAGTGTTTCGCCCAGTGTGGGCGTAATTTGATTCCAAAAAAGCTGAAACTTGCCGTGCTAAAATCTTATGCGGTTACCTTTCGAATGGTGTATGTCTTGTCAATTCACTCCGTCATCACTAATTGACCTTTTTTTAAAACCGGTGCCTAGTATAATATCAGAGTGTTTCGCCCAGTGTGGGCGTAATTTGATTCCAAAAAAGCTGAAACTTGCCGTGCTAAAATCTCATGCCATTACCTTTCGAATGGTGTATGTCTTGTCAATTCACTCCGTCATCACTAATTGACCTTTTTTTAAAACCGGTGCCTAGTATAATATCAGAGTGTTTCGCCCAGTGTGGGCGTAATTTGATTCCAAAAAAGCTGAAACTTGCCGTGCTAAAATCTTATGAGGTTACCTTTCGAATGGTATATGTCTTGTCAATTCACTCCGTCATCACTAATTGACCTTTTTTTAAAACCGGTGCCTAGTATAATATCAGAGTGTTTCGCCCAGTGTGGGCGTAATTTGATTCCAAAAAAGCTGAAACTTGCCGTGCTAAAATCTTATGAGGTTACCTTTCGAATGGTATATGTCTTGTCAATTCACTCCGTCATCACTAATTGACCTTTTTTTAAAACCGGTGCCTAGTATAATATCAGAGTGTTTCGCCCAGTGTGGGCGTAATTTGATTCCAAAAAAGCTGAAACTTGCCGTGCTAAAATCTCATGCCATTACCTTTCGAATGGTGTATGTCTTGTCAATTCACTCCGTCATCACTAATTGACCTTTTTTTAAAACCGGTGCCTAGTATAATATCAGAGTGTTTCGCCCAGTGTGGGCGTAATTTGATTCCAAAAAAGCTGAAACTTGCCGTGCTAAAATCTCATGCCATTACCTTTCGAATGGTGTATGTCTTGTCAATTCACTCCGTCATCACTAATTGACCTTTTTTTAAAACCGGTGCCTAGTATAATATCAGAGTGTTTCGCCCAGTGTGGGCGTAATTTGATTCCAAAAAAGCTGAAACTTGCCGTGCTAAAATCTTATGAGGTTACCTTTCGAATGGTATATGTCTTGTCAATTCACTCCGTCATCACTAATTGACCTTTTTTTAAAACCGGTGCCTAGTATAATATCAGAGTGTTTCGCCCAGTGTGGGCGTAATTTGATTCCAAAAAAGCTGAAACTTGCCGTGCTAAAATCTTATGAGGTTACCTTTCGAATGGTATATGTCTTGTCAATTCACTCCGTCATCACTAATTGACCTTTTTTTAAAACCGGTGCCTAGTATAATATCAGAGTGTTTCGCCCAGTGTGGGCGTAATTTGATTCCAAAAAAGCTGAAACTTGCCGTGCTAAAATCTTATGCGGTTACCTTTCGAATGGTGTATGTCTTGTCAATTCACTCCGTCATCACTAATTGACCTTTTTTTAAAACCGGTGCCTAGTATAATATCAGAGTGTTTCGCCCAGTGTGGGCGTAATTTGATTCCAAAAAAGCTGAAACTTGCCGTGCTAAAATCTTATGAGGTTACCTTTCGAATGGTATATGTCTTGTCAATTCACTCCGTCATCACTAATTGACCTTTTTTTAAAACCGGTGCCTAGTATAATATCAGAGTGTTTCGCCCAGTGTGGGCGTAATTTGATTCCAAAAAAGCTGAAACTTGCCGTGCTAAAATCTTATGAGGTTACCTTTCGAATGGTATATGTCTTGTCAATTCACTCCGTCATCACTAATTGACCTTTTTTTAAAACCGGTGCCTAGTATAATATCAGAGTGTTTCGCCCAGTCTGGGCGTAATTTGATTCCAAAAAAGCTGAAACTTGCCGTGCTAAAATCTTATGAGGTTGCCTTTCGAATGGTATATGTCTTGTCAATTCACTCCGTCATCACTAATTGACCTTTTTTAAAAACCGGTGCCTAGTATAATATCAGAGTGTTTCGCCCAGTGTGGGCGTAATTTGATTCCAAAAAAGCTGAAACTTGCCGTGCTAAAATCTCATGCCATTACCTTTCGAATGGTGTATGTCTTGTCAATTCACTCCGTCATCACTAATTGACCTTTTTTTAAAACCGGTGCCTAGTATAATATCAGAGTGTTTCGCCCAGTGTGGGCGTAATTTGATTCCAAAAAAGCTGAAACTTGCCGTGCTAAAATCTCATGCCATTACCTTTCGAATGGTGTATGTCTTGTCAATTCACTCCGTCATCACTAATTGACCTTTTTTTAAAACCGGTGCCTAGTATAATATCAGAGTGTTTCGCCCAGTGTGGGCGTAATTTGATTCCAAAAAAGCTGAAACTTGCCGTGCTAAAATCTTATGAGGTTACCTTTCGAATGGTATATGTCTTGTCAATTCACTCCGTCATCACTAATTGACCTTTTTTTAAAACCGGTGCCTAGTATAATATCAGAGTGTTTCGCCCAGTGTGGGCGTAATTTGATTCCAAAAAAGCTGAAACTTGCCGTGCTAAAATCTTATGAGGTTACCTTTCGAATGGTATATGTCTTGTCAATTCACTCCGTCATCACTAATTGACCTTTTTTTAAAACCGGTGCCTAGTATAATATCAGAGTGTTTCGCCCAGTGTGGGCGTAATTTGATTCCAAAAAAGCTGAAACTTGCCGTGCTAAAATCTTATGAGGTTGCCTTTCGAATGGTATATGTCTTGTCAATTCACTCCGTCATCACTAATTGACCTTTTTTAAAAACCGGTGCCTAGTATAATATCAGAGTGTTTCGCCCAGTGTGGGCGTAATTTGATTCCAAAAAAGCTGAAACTTGCCGTGCTAAAATCTCATGCCATTACCTTTCGAATGGTGTATGTCTTGTCAATTCACTCCGTCATCACTAATTGACCTTTTTTTAAAACCGGTGCCTAGTATAATATCAGAGTGTTTCGCCCAGTGTGGGCGTAATTTGATTCCAAAAAAGCTGAAACTTGCCGTGCTAAAATCTTATGAGGTTACCTTTCGAATGGTATATGTCTTGTCAATTCACTCCGTCATCACTAATTGACCTTTTTTTAAAACCGATGCCTAGTATAATATCAGAGTGTTTCGCCCAGTGTGGGCGTAATTTGATTCCAAAAAAGCTGAAACTTGCCGTGCTAAAATCTTATGAGGTTACCTTTCGAATGGTATATGTCTTGTCAATTCACTCCGTCATCACTAATTGACCTTTTTTTAAAACCGGTGCCTAGTATAATATCAGAGTGTTTCGCCCAGTGTGGGCGTAATTTGATTCCAAAAAAGCTGAAACTTGCCGTGCTAAAATCTTATGAGGTTGCCTTTCGAATGGTATATGTCTTGTCAATTCACTCCGTCATCACTAATTGACCTTTTTTAAAAACCGGTGCCTAGTATAATATCAGAGTGTTTCGCCCAGTGTGGGCGTAATTTGATTCCAAAAAAGCTGAAACTTGCCGTGCTAAAATCTCATGCCATTACCTTTCGAATGGTGTATGTCTTGTCAATTCACTCCGTCATCACTAATTGACCTTTTTTTAAAACCGGTGCCTAGTATAATATCAGAGTGTTTCGCCCAGTGTGGGCGTAATTTGATTCCAAAAAAGCTGAAACTTGCCGTGCTAAAATCTTATGAGGTTACCTTTCGAATGGTATATGTCTTGTCAATTCACTCCGTCATCACTAATTGACCTTTTTTTAAAACCGGTGCCTAGTATAATATCAGAGTGTTTCGCCCAGTGTGGGCGTAATTTGATTCCAAAAAAGCTGAAACTTGCCGTGCTAAAATCTTATGAGGTTACCTTTCGAATGGTGTATGTCTTGTCAATTCACTCCGTCATCACTAATTGACCTTTTTTTAAAACCGGTGCCTAGTATAATATCAGAGTGTTTCGCCCAGTCTGGGCGTAATTTGATTCCAAAAAAGCTGAAACTTGCCGTGCTAAAATCTTATGAGGTTGCCTTTCGAATGGTATATGTCTTGTCAATTCACTCCGTCATCACTAATTGACCTTTTTTTAAAACCGGTGCCTAGTATAATATCAGAGTGTTTCGCCCAGTGTGGGCGTAATTTGATTCCAAAAAAGCTGAAACTTGCCGTGCTAAAATCTCATGCCATTACCTTTCGAATGGTGTATGTCTTGTCAATTCACTCCGTCATCACTAATTGACCTTTTTTTAAAACCGGTGCCTAGTATAATATCAGAGTGTTTCGCCCAGTGTGGGCGTAATTTGATTCCAAAAAAGCTGAAACTTGCCGTGCTAAAATCTTATGCCATTACCTTTCGAATGGTGTATGTCTTGTCAATTCACTCCGTCATCACTAATTGACCTTTTTTTAAAACCGGTGCCTAGTATAATATCAGAGTGTTTCGCCCAGTGTGGGCGTAATTTGATTCCAAAAAAGCTGAAACTTGCCGTGCTAAAATCTTATGCCAGGTTACCTTTCGAATGGTGTATGTCTTGTCAATTCACTCCGTCATCACTAATTGACCTTTTTTTAAAACCGGTGCCTAGTATAATATCAGAGTGTTTCGCCCAGTGTGGGCGTAATTTGATTCCAAAAAAGCTGAAACTTGCCGTGCTAAAATCTTATGAGGTTACCTTTCGAATGGTGTATGTCTTGTCAATTCACTCCGTCATCACTAATTGACCTTTTTTTAAAACCGGTGCCTAGTATAATATCAGAGTGTTTCGCCCAGTGTGGGCGTAATTTGATTCCAAAAAAGCTGAAACTTGCCGTGCTAAAATCTTATGAGGTTACCTTTCGAATGGTATATGTCTTGTCAATTCACTCCGTCATCACTAATTGACCTTTTTTTAAAACCGGTGCCTAGTATAATATCAGAGTGTTTCGCCCAGTGTGGGCGTAATTTGATTCCAAAAAAGCTGAAACTTGCCGTGCTAAAATCTTATGAGGTTACCTTTCGAATGGTATATGTCTTGTCAATTCACTCCGTCATCACTAATTGACCTTTTTTTAAAACCGGTGCCTAGTATAATATCAGAGTGTTTCGCCCAGTGTGGGCGTAATTTGATTCCAAAAAAGCTGAAACTTGCCGTGCTAAAATCTTATGAGGTTACCTTTCGAATGGTATATGTCTTGTCAATTCACTCCGTCATCACTAATTGACCTTTTTTAAAAACCGGTGCCTAGTATAATATCAGAGTGTTTCGCCCAGTGTGGGCGTAATTTGATTCCAAAAAAGCTGAAACTTGCCGTGCTAAAATCTTATGAGGTTACCTTTCGAATGGTATATGTCTTGTCAATTCACTCCGTCATCACTAATTGACCTTTTTTAAAAACCGGTGCCTAGTATAATATCAGAGTGTTTCGCCCAGTGTGGGCGTAATTTGATTCCAAAAAAGCTGAAACTTGCCGTGCTAAAATCTCATGCCGTTACCTTTCGAATGGTATATGTCTTGTCAATTCACTCCGTCATCACTAATTGACCTTTTTTTAAAACCGGTGCCTAGTATAATATCAGAGTGTTTCGCCCAGTGTGGGCGTAATTTGATTCCAAAAAAGCTGAAACTTGCCGTGCTAAAATCTTATGAGGTTACCTTTCGAATGGTGTATGTCTTGTCAATTCACTCCGTCATCACTAATTGACCTTTTTTTAAAACCGGTGCCTAGTATAATATCAGAGTGTTTCGCCCAGTGTGGGCGTAATTTGATTCCAAAAAAGCTGAAACTTGCCGTGCTAAAATCTTATGAGGTTACCTTTCGAATGGTATATGTCTTGTCAATTCACTCCGTCATCACTAATTGACCTTTTTTTAAAACCGGTGCCTAGTATAATATCAGAGTGTTTCGCCCAGTGTGGGCGTAATTTGATTCCAAAAAAGCTGAAACTTGCCGTGCTAAAATCTCATGCCATTACCTTTCGAATGGTGTATGTCTTGTCAATTCACTCCGTCATCACTAATTGACCTTTTTTTAAAACCGGTGCCTAGTATAATATCAGAGTGTTTCGCCCAGTGTGGGCGTAATTTGATTCCAAAAAAGCTGAAACTTGCCGTGCTAAAATCTTATGAGGTTACCTTTCGAATGGTATATGTCTTGTCAATTCACTCCGTCATCACTAATTGACCTTTTTTTAAAACCGGTGCCTAGTATAATATCAGAGTGTTTCGCCCAGTGTGGGCGTAATTTGATTCCAAAAAAGCTGAAACTTGCCGTGCTAAAATCTTATGAGGTTACCTTTCGAATGGTATATGTCTTGTCAATTCACTCCGTCATCACTAATTGACCTTTTTTTAAAACCGGTGCCTAGTATAATATCAGAGTGTTTCGCCCAGTGTGGGCGTAATTTGATTCCAAAAAAGCTGAAACTTGCCGTGCTAAAATCTTATGAGGTTACCTTTCGAATGGTGTATGTCTTGTCAATTCACTCCGTCATCACTAATTGACCTTTTTTTAAAACCGGTGCCTAGTATAATATCAGAGTGTTTCGCCCAGTGTGGGCGTAATTTGATTCCAAAAAAGCTGAAACTTGCCGTGCTAAAATCTTATGAGGTTACCTTTCGAATGGTATATGTCTTGTCAATTCACTCCGTCATCACTAATTGACCTTTTTTTAAAACCGGTGCCTAGTATAATATCAGAGTGTTTCGCCCAGTGTGGGCGTAATTTGATTCCAAAAAAGCTGAAACTTGCCGTGCTAAAATCTCATGCCATTACCTTTCGAATGGTGTATGTCTTGTCAATTCACTCCGTCATCACTAATTGACCTTTTTTTAAAACCGGTGCCTAGTATAATATCAGAGTGTTTCGCCCAGTGTGGGCGTAATTTGATTCCAAAAAAGCTGAAACTTGCCGTGCTAAAATCTCATGCCATTACCTTTCGAATGGTGTATGTCTTGTCAATTCACTCCGTCATCACTAATTGACCTTTTTTTAAAACCGGTGCCTAGTATAATATCAGAGTGTTTCGCCCAGTGTGGGCGTAATTTGATTCCAAAAAAGCTGAAACTTGCCGTGCTAAAATCTCATGCCATTACCTTTCGAATGGTGTATGTCTTGTCAATTCACTCCGTCATCACTAATTGACCTTTTTTTAAAACCGGTGCCTAGTATAATATCAGAGTGTTTCGCCCAGTGTGGGCGTAATTTGATTCCAAAAAAGCTGAAACTTGCCGTGCTAAAATCTCATGCCATTACCTTTCGAATGGTGTATGTCTTGTCAATTCACTCCGTCATCACTAATTGACCTTTTTTTAAAACCGGTGCCTAGTATAATATCAGAGTGTTTCGCCCAGTGTGGGCGTAATTTGATTCCAAAAAAGCTGAAACTTGCCGTGCTAAAATCTCATGCCATTACCTTTCGAATGGTGTATGTCTTGTCAATTCACTCCGTCATCACTAATTGACCTTTTTTTAAAACCGGTGCCTAGTATAATATCAGAGTGTTTCGCCCAGTGTGGGCGTAATTTGATTCCAAAAAAGCTGAAACTTGCCGTGCTAAAATCTTATGAGGTTACCTTTCGAATGGTATATGTCTTGTCAATTCACTCCGTCATCACTAATTGACCTTTTTTTAAAACCGGTGCCTAGTATAATATCAGAGTGTTTCGCCCAGTGTGGGCGTAATTTGATTCCAAAAAAGCTGAAACTTGCCGTGCTAAAATCTTATGAGGTTACCTTTCGAATGGTGTATGTCTTGTCAATTCACTCCGTCATCACTAATTGACCTTTTTTTAAAACCGGTGCCTAGTATAATATCAGAGTGTTTCGCCCAGTGTGGGCGTAATTTGATTCCAAAAAAGCTGAAACTTGCCGTGCTAAAATCTTATGAGGTTACCTTTCGAATGGTATATGTCTTGTCAATTCACTCCGTCATCACTAATTGACCTTTTTTTAAAACCGGTGCCTAGTATAATATCAGAGTGTTTCGCCCAGTGTGGGCGTAATTTGATTCCAAAAAAGCTGAAACTTGCCGTGCTAAAATCTCATGCCATTACCTTTCGAATGGTGTATGTCTTGTCAATTCACTCCGTCATCACTAATTGACCTTTTTTTAAAACCGGTGCCTAGTATAATATCAGAGTGTTTCGCCCAGTGTGGGCGTAATTTGATTCCAAAAAAGCTGAAACTTGCCGTGCTAAAATCTCATGCCATTACCTTTCGAATGGTGTATGTCTTGTCAATTCACTCCGTCATCACTAATTGACCTTTTTTTAAAACCGGTGCCTAGTATAATATCAGAGTGTTTCGCCCAGTGTGGGCGTAATTTGATTCCAAAAAAGCTGAAACTTGCCGTGCTAAAATCTTATGAGGTTACCTTTCGAATGGTATATGTCTTGTCAATTCACTCCGTCATCACTAATTGACCTTTTTTTAAAACCGGTGCCTAGTATAATATCAGAGTGTTTCGCCCAGTGTGGGCGTAATTTGATTCCAAAAAAGCTGAAACTTGCCGTGCTAAAATCTTATGCGGTTACCTTTCGAATGGTATATGTCTTGTCAATTCACTCCGTCATCACTAATTGACCTTTTTTTAAAACCGGTGCCTAGTATAATATCAGAGTGTTTCGCCCAGTGTGGGCGTAATTTGATTCCAAAAAAGCTGAAACTTGCCGTGCTAAAATCTTATGAGGTTACCTTTCGAATGGTATATGTCTTGTCAATTCACTCCGTCATCACTAATTGACCTTTTTTTAAAACCGGTGCCTAGTATAATATCAGAGTGTTTCGCCCAGTGTGGGCGTAATTTGATTCCAAAAAAGCTGAAACTTGCCGTGCTAAAATCTCATGCCATTACCTTTCGAATGGTGTATGTCTTGTCAATTCACTCCGTCATCACTAATTGACCTTTTTTTAAAACCGGTGCCTAGTATAATATCAGAGTGTTTCGCCCAGTGTGGGCGTAATTTGATTCCAAAAAAGCTGAAACTTGCCGTGCTAAAATCTCATGCCATTACCTTTCGAATGGTGTATGTCTTGTCAATTCACTCCGTCATCACTAATTGACCTTTTTTTAAAACCGGTGCCTAGTATAATATCAGAGTGTTTCGCCCAGTGTGGGCGTAATTTGATTCCAAAAAAGCTGAAACTTGCCGTGCTAAAATCTTATGAGGTTGCCTTTCGAATGGTGTATGTCTTGTCAATTCACTCCGTCATCACTAATTGACCTTTTTTTAAAACCGGTGCCTAGTATAATATCAGAGTGTTTCGCCCAGTGTGGGCGTAATTTGATTCCAAAAAAGCTGAAACTTGCCGTGCTAAAATCTTATGAGGTTGCCTTTCGAATGGTATATGTCTTGTCAATTCACTCCGTCATCACTAATTGACCTTTTTTTAAAACCGGTGCCTAGTATAATATCAGAGTGTTTCGCCCAGTGTGGGCGTAATTTGATTCCAAAAAAGCTGAAACTTGCCGTGCTAAAATCTTATGAGGTTGCCTTTCGAATGGTATATGTCTTGTCAATTCACTCCGTCATCACTAATTGACCTTTTTTTAAAACCGGTGCCTAGTATAATATCAGAGTGTTTCGCCCAGTGTGGGCGTAATTTGATTCCAAAAAAGCTGAAACTTGCCGTGCTAAAATCTTATGAGGTTGCCTTTCGAATGGTATATGTCTTGTCAATTCACTCCG
>CAJFCV020000001.1:15005117-15023593 GCA_904066235.2 Bursaphelenchus xylophilus | reverse complement strand
ATTTTTGGAATCAAACTACGCCCACACTGGGCGAAACACTCTGATATTATACTAGACATCGGTTTTGAAAAAAGGTGAATTAGTGATGACGGAGTGAATTGACAAGACATACACCATTCGAAAGGTGACCTCATAAGATTGTAGCACGGCAAGTTTCAGCATTTTTGGAATCAAACTACGCCCACACTGGGCGAAACACTCTGATATTATACTAGACATCGGTTTTGAAAAAAGGTGAATTAGTGATGACGGAGTGAATTGACAAGACATACACCATTCGAAAGCTAATCGCCTGAGATTTTAGCATGGCAAGTTTCAGAATTTTTGGAATCAAACTACGCCCACACTGGGCGAAACACTCTGATATTATACTAGACACCGGTTTTGAAAAAAGGTGAATTAGTGATGACGGAGTGAATTGACAAGACGTACACCATTCGAAAGGCGACCGCCTAAGATTTTAGCATGGCAAGTTTCAGCATTTTTGGAATCAAACTACGCCCACACTGGGCGAAACACTCTGATATTATACTAGACACCGGTTTTGAAAAAAGGTGAATTAGTGATGACGGAGTGAATTGACAAGACATACACCATTCGAAAGGTAACCTCCTAAGATTTTAGCATGGCAAGTTTCAGCATTTTTGGAATCAAACTACGCCCACACTGGGCGAAACACTCTGATATTATACTAGACACCGGTTTTGAAAAAAGGTGAATTAGTGATGACGGAGTGAATTGACAAGACATACACCATTCGAAAGGTAACCTCCTAAGATTTTAGCATGGCAAGTTTCAGCATTTTTGGAATCAAACTACGCCCACACTGGGCGAAACACTCTGATATTATACTAGACACCGGTTTTGAAAAAAGGTGAATTAGTGATGACGGAGTGAATTGACAAGACGTACACCATTCGAAAGCTAATCGCCTGAGATTTTAGCATGGCAAGTTCCAGCATTTTTGGAATCAAACTACGCCCACACTGGGCGAAACACTCTGATATTATACTAGACACGGGTTTTGAAAAAAGGTGAATTAGTGATGACGGAGTGAATTGAGAAGACATACACCATTCGAAAGGTGACCTCCTAAGATTTTAGCATGGCAAGTTTCAGCATTTTTGGAATCAAACTACGCCCACACTGGGCGAAACACTCTGATATTATACTAGACACCGGTTTTGAAAAAAGGTGAATTAGTGATGACGGAGTGAATTGACAAGACGTACACCATTCGAAAGCTAATCGCCTGAGATTTTAGCATGGCAAGTTTCAGCATTTTTGGAATCAAACTACGCCCACACTGGGCGAAACACTCTGATATTATACTAGACACCGGTTTTGAAAAAAGGTGAATTAGTGATGACGGAGTGAATTGACAAGACATACACCATTCGAAAGCTAATCGCCTGAGATTTTAGCATGGCAAGTTTCAGCATTTTTGGAATCAAACTACGCCCACACTGGGCGAAACACTCTGATATTATACTAGACACGGGTTTTGAAAAAAGGTGAATTAGTGATGACGGAGTGAATCGACAAGACATACACCATTCGAAAGCTAATCGCCTGAGATTTTAGCGTGGCAAGTTTCAGCATTTTTGGAATCAAACTACGCCCACACTGGGCGAAACACTCTGATATTATACTAGACACCGGTTTTGAAAAAAGGTGAATTAGTGATGACGGAGTGAATTGACAAGACATACACCATTCGAAAGCTAATCGCCTGAGATTTTAGCATGGCAAGTTTCAGCATTTTTGGAATCAAACTACGCCCACACTGGGCGAAACACTCTGATATTATACTAGACACCGGTTTTGAAAAAAGGTGAATTAGTGATGACGGAGTGAATTGACAAGACATACACCATTCGAAAGCTAATCGCCTGAGATTTTAGCATGGCAAGTTTCAGCATTTTTGGAATCAAACTACGCCCACACTGGGCGAAACACTCTGATATTATACTAGACACGGGTTTTGAAAAAAGGTGAATTAGTGATGACGGAGTGAATTGACAAGACGTACACCATTCGAAAGGTGACCGCCTAAGATTTTAGCATGGCAAGTTTCAGCATTTTTGGAATCAAACTACGCCCACACTGGGCGAAACACTCTGATATTATACTAGACACCGGTTTTGAAAAAAGGTGAATTAGTGATGACGGAGTGAATTGACAAGACATACACCATTCGAAAGGTGACCTCATAAGATTGTAGCACGGCAAGTTTCAGCATTTTTGGAATCAAACTACGCCCACACTGGGCGAAACACTCTGATATTATACTAGACATCGGTTTTGAAAAAAGGTGAATTAGTGATGACGGAGTGAATTGACAAGACATACACCATTCGAAAGGTGACCTCATAAGATTGTAGCACGGCAAGTTTCAGCATTTTTGGAATCAAACTACGCCCACACTGGGCGAAACACTCTGATATTATACTAGACATCGGTTTTGAAAAAAGGTGAATTAGTGATGACGGAGTGAATTGACAAGACATACACCATTCGAAAGCTAATCGCCTGAGATTTTAGCATGGCAAGTTTCAGAATTTTTGGAATCAAACTACGCCCACACTGGGCGAAACACTCTGATATTATACTAGACACCGGTTTTGAAAAAAGGTGAATTAGTGATGACGGAGTGAATTGACAAGACGTACACCATTCGAAAGGCGACCGCCTAAGATTTTAGCATGGCAAGTTTCAGCATTTTTGGAATCAAACTACGCCCACACTGGGCGAAACACTCTGATATTATACTAGACACCGGTTTTGAAAAAAGGTGAATTAGTGATGACGGAGTGAATTGACAAGACATACACCATTCGAAAGGTAACCTCCTAAGATTTTAGCATGGCAAGTTTCAGCATTTTTGGAATCAAACTACGCCCACACTGGGCGAAACACTCTGATATTATACTAGACACCGGTTTTGAAAAAAGGTGAATTAGTGATGACGGAGTGAATTGACAAGACATACACCATTCGAAAGGTAACCTCCTAAGATTTTAGCATGGCAAGTTTCAGCATTTTTGGAATCAAACTACGCCCACACTGGGCGAAACACTCTGATATTATACTAGACACCGGTTTTGAAAAAAGGTGAATTAGTGATGACGGAGTGAATTGACAAGACGTACACCATTCGAAAGGTGACCGCCTAAGATTTTAGCACGGCAAGTTTCAGCATTTTTGGAATCAAACTACGCCCACACTGGGCGAAACACTCTGATATTATACTAGACACCGGTTTTGAAAAAAGGTGAATTAGTGATGACGGAGTGAATTGACAAGACATACACCATTCGAAAGGTAACCTCCTAAGATTTTAGCATGGCAAGTTTCAGCATTTTTGGAATCAAACTACGCCCACACTGGGCGAAACACTCTGATATTATACTAGACACCGGTTTTGAAAAAAGGTGAATTAGTGATGACGGAGTGAATTGACAAGACATACAACATTCGAAAGCTAATCGCCTGAGATTTTAGCATGGCAAGTTTCAGCATTTTTGGAATCAAACTTCGCCCACACTGGGCGAAACACTCTGATATTATACTAGACACCGGTTTTGAAAAAAGGTGAATTAGTGATGACGGAGTGAATTGACAAGACGTACACCATTCGAAAGGTGACCGCCTAAGATTTTAGCATGGCAAGTTTCAGCATTTTTGGAATCAAACTACGCCCACACTGGGCGAAACACTCTGATATTATACTAGACACCGGTTTTGAAAAAAGGTGAATTAGTGATGACGGAGTGAATTGACAAGACGTACACCATTCGAAAGCCAATCGCCTGAGATTTTAGCATGGCAAGTTTCAGCATTTTTGGAATCAAACTACGCCCACACTGGGCGAAACACTCTGATATTATACTAGACACCGGTTTTGAAAAAAGGTGAATTAGTGATGACGGAGTGAATTGACAAGACGTACACCATTCGAAAGCCAATCGCCTGAGATTTTAGCATGGCAAGTTTCAGCATTTTTGGAATCAAACTACGCCCACACTGGGCGAAACACTCTGATATTATACTAGACACCGGTTTTGAAAAAAGGTGAATTAGTGATGACGGAGTGAATTGACAAGACGTACACCATTCGAAAGCCAATCGCCTGAGATTTTAGCATGGCAAGTTTCAGCATTTTTGGAATCAAACTACGCCCACACTGGGCGAAACACTCTGATATTATACTAGACACCGGTTTTGAAAAAAGGTGAATTAGTGATGACGGAGTGAATTGACAAGACGTACACCATTCGAAAGCCAATCGCCTGAGATTTTAGCATGGCAAGTTTCAGCATTTTTGGAATCAAACTACGCCCACACTGGGCGAAACACTCTGATATTATACTAGACACCGGTTTTGAAAAAAGGTGAATTAGTGATGACGGAGTGAATTGACAAGACGTACACCATTCGAAAGGTGACCGCCTAAGATTTTAGCATGGCAAGTTTCAGCATTTTTGGAATCAAACTACGCCCACACTGGGCGAAACACTCTGATATTATACTAGACACCGGTTTTGAAAAAAGGTGAATTAGTGATGACGGAGTGAATTGACAAGACGTACACCATTCGAAAGCCAATCGCCTGAGATTTTAGCATGGCAAGTTTCAGCATTTTTGGAATCAAACTACGCCCACACTGGGCGAAACACTCTGATATTATACTAGACACCGGTTTTGAAAAAAGGTGAATTAGTGATGACGGAGTGAATTGACAAGACGTACACCATTCGAAAGCCAATCGCCTGAGATTTTAGCATGGCAAGTTTCAGCATTTTTGGAATCAAACTACGCCCACACTGGGCGAAACACTCTGATATTATACTAGACACCGGTTTTGAAAAAAGGTGAATTAGTGATGACGGAGTGAATTGACAAGACGTACACCATTCGAAAGCCAATCGCCTGAGATTTTAGCATGGCAAGTTTCAGCATTTTTGGAATCAAACTACGCCCACACTGGGCGAAACACTCTGATATTATACTAGACACCGGTTTTGAAAAAAGGTGAATTAGTGATGACGGAGTGAATTGACAAGACGTACACCATTCGAAAGCCAATCGCCTGAGATTTTAGCATGGCAAGTTTCAGCATTTTTGGAATCAAACTACGCCCACACTGGGCGAAACACTCTGATATTATACTAGACACCGGTTTTGAAAAAAGGTGAATTAGTGATGACGGAGTGAATTGACAAGACGTACACCATTCGAAAGGTGACCGCCTAAGATTTTAGCATGGCAAGTTTCAGCATTTTTGGAATCAAACTACGCCCACACTGGGCGAAACACTCTGATATTATACTAGACACCGGTTTTGAAAAAAGGTGAATTAGTGATGACGGAGTGAATTGACAGGACGTACACCATTCGAAAGGTGACCGCCTAAGATTTTAGCATGGCAAGTTTCAGCATTTTTGGAATCAAACTACGCCCACACTGGGCGAAACACTCTGATATTATACTAGACACCGGTTTTGAAAAAAGGTGAATTAGTGATGACGGAGTGAATTGACAAGACGTACACCATTCGAAAGGTGACCGCCTAAGATTTTAGCATGGCAAGTTTCAGCATTTTTGGAATCAAACTACGCCCACACTGGGCGAAACACTCTGATATTATACTAGACACCGGTTTTGAAAAAAGGTGAATTAGTGATGACGGAGTGAAATGACAAGACGTACACCATTCGAAAGCCAATCGCCTGAGATTTTAGCATGGCAAGTTTCAGCATTTTTGGAATCAAACTACGCCCACACTGGGCGAAACACTCTGATATTATACTAGACACCGGTTTTGAAAAAAGGTGAATTAGTGATGACGGAGTGAATTGACAAGACGTACACCATTCGAAAGGTGACCGCCTAAGATTTTAGCATGGCAAGTTTCAGCATTTTTGGAATCAAACTACGCCCACACTGGGCGAAACACTCTGATATTATACTAGACACCGGTTTTGAAAAAAGGTGAATTAGTGATGACGGAGTGAATTGACAAGACGTACACCATTCGAAAGCCAATCGCCTGAGATTTTAGCATGGCAAGTTTCAGCATTTTTGGAATCAAACTACGCCCACACTGGGCGAAACACTCTGATATTATACTAGACACCGGTTTTGAAAAAAGGTGAATTAGTGATGACGGAGTGAATTGACAAGACGTACACCATTCGAAAGCCAATCGCCTGAGATTTTAGCATGGCAAGTTTCAGCATTTTTGGAATCAAACTACGCCCACACTGGGCGAAACACTCTGATATTATACTAGACACCGGTTTTGAAAAAAGGTGAATTAGTGATGACGGAGTGAATTGACAAGACGTACACCATTCGAAAGCCAATCGCCTGAGATTTTAGCATGGCAAGTTTCAGCATTTTTGGAATCAAACTACGCCCACACTGGGCGAAACACTCTGATATTATACTAGACACCGGTTTTGAAAAAAGGTGAATTAGTGATGACGGAGTGAATTGACAAGACGTACACCATTCGAAAGCCAATCGCCTGAGATTTTAGCATGGCAAGTTTCAGCATTTTTGGAATCAAACTACGCCCACACTGGGCGAAACACTCTGATATTATACTAGACACCGGTTTTGAAAAAAGGTGAATTAGTGATGACGGAGTGAATTGACAAGACGTACACCATTCGAAAGGTGACCGCCTAAGATTTTAGCATGGCAAGTTTCAGCATTTTTGGAATCAAACTACGCCCACACTGGGCGAAACACTCTGATATTATACTAGACACCGGTTTTGAAAAAAGGTGAATTAGTGATGACGGAGTGAATTGACAGGACGTACACCATTCGAAAGGTGACCGCCTAAGATTTTAGCATGGCAAGTTTCAGCATTTTTGGAATCAAACTACGCCCACACTGGGCGAAACACTCTGATATTATACTAGACACCGGTTTTGAAAAAAGGTGAATTAGTGATGACGGAGTGAATTGACAAGACGTACACCATTCGAAAGGTGACCGCCTAAGATTTTAGCATGGCAAGTTTCAGCATTTTTGGAATCAAACTACGCCCACACTGGGCGAAACACTCTGATATTATACTAGACACCGGTTTTGAAAAAAGGTGAATTAGTGATGACGGAGTGAAATGACAAGACGTACACCATTCGAAAGCCAATCGCCTGAGATTTTAGCATGGCAAGTTTCAGCATTTTTGGAATCAAACTACGCCCACACTGGGCGAAACACTCTGATATTATACTAGACACCGGTTTTGAAAAAAGGTGAATTAGTGATGACGGAGTGAATTGACAAGACGTACACCATTCGAAAGCCAATCGCCTGAGATTTTAGCATGGCAAGTTTCAGCATTTTTGGAATCAAACTACGCCCACACTGGGCGAAACACTCTGATATTATACTAGACACCGGTTTTGAAAAAAGGTGAATTAGTGATGACGGAGTGAATTGACAAGACGTACACCATTCGAAAGCCAATCGCCTGAGATTTTAGCATGGCAAGTTTCAGCATTTTTGGAATCAAACTACGCCCACACTGGGCGAAACACTCTGATATTATACTAGACACCGGTTTTGAAAAAAGGTGAATTAGTGATGACGGAGTGAATTGACAAGACGTACACCATTCGAAAGGTGACCGCCTAAGATTTTAGCATGGCAAGTTTCAGCATTTTTGGAATCAAACTACGCCCACACTGGGCGAAACACTCTGATATTATACTAGACACCGGTTTTGAAAAAAGGTGAATTAGTGATGACGGAGTGAAATGACAAGACGTACACCATTCGAAAGCCAATCGCCTGAGATTTTAGCATGGCAAGTTTCAGCATTTTTGGAATCAAACTACGCCCACACTGGGCGAAACACTCTGATATTATACTAGACACCGGTTTTGAAAAAAGGTGAATTAGTGATGACGGAGTGAATTGACAAGACGTACACCATTCGAAAGCCAATCGCCTGAGATTTTAGCATGGCAAGTTTCAGCATTTTTGGAATCAAACTACGCCCACACTGGGCGAAACACTCTGATATTATACTAGACACCGGTTTTGAAAAAAGGTGAATTAGTGATGACGGAGTGAATTGACAAGACGTACACCATTCGAAAGCCAATCGCCTGAGATTTTAGCATGGCAAGTTTCAGCATTTTTGGAATCAAACTACGCCCACACTGGGCGAAACACTCTGATATTATACTAGACACCGGTTTTGAAAAAAGGTGAATTAGTGATGACGGAGTGAATTGACAAGACGTACACCATTCGAAAGCCAATCGCCTGAGATTTTAGCATGGCAAGCTTCAGCATTTTTGGAATCAAACTACGCCCACACTGGGCGAAACACTCTGATATTATACTAGACACCGGTTTTGAAAAAAGGTGAATTAGTGATGACGGAGTGAAATGACAAGACGTACACCATTCGAAAGCCAATCGCCTGAGATTTTAGCATGGCAAGTTTCAGCATTTTTGGAATCAAACTACGCCCACACTGGGCGAAACACTCTGATATTATACTAGACACCGGTTTTGAAAAAAGGTGAATTAGTGATGACGGAGTGAATTGACAAGACGTACACCATTCGAAAGGTGACCGCCTAAGATTTTAGCATGGCAAGTTTCAGCATTTTTGGAATCAAACTACGCCCACACTGGGCGAAACACTCTGATATTATACTAGACACCGGTTTTGAAAAAAGGTGAATTAGTGATGACGGAGTGAATTGACAAGACGTACACCATTCGAAAGCCAATCGCCTGAGATTTTAGCATGGCAAGTTTCAGCATTTTTGGAATCAAACTACGCCCACACTGGGCGAAACACTCTGATATTATACTAGACACCGGTTTTGAAAAAAGGTGAATTAGTGATGACGGAGTGAATTGACAAGACGTACACCATTCGAAAGCCAATCGCCTGAGATTTTAGCATGGCAAGTTTCAGCATTTTTGGAATCAAACTACGCCCACACTGGGCGAAACACTCTGATATTATACTAGACACCGGTTTTGAAAAAAGGTGAATTAGTGATGACGGAGTGAATTGACAAGACGTACACCATTCGAAAGCCAATCGCCTGAGATTTTAGCATGGCAAGTTTCAGCATTTTTGGAATCAAACTACGCCCACACTGGGCGAAACACTCTGATATTATACTAGACACCGGTTTTGAAAAAAGGTGAATTAGTGATGACGGAGTGAATTGACAAGACGTACACCATTCGAAAGCCAATCGCCTGAGATTTTAGCATGGCAAGTTTCAGCATTTTTGGAATCAAACTACGCCCACACTGGGCGAAACACTCTGATATTATACTAGACACCGGTTTTGAAAAAAGGTGAATTAGTGATGACGGAGTGAATTGACAAGACGTACACCATTCGAAAGGTGACCGCCTAAGATTTTAGCATGGCAAGTTTCAGCATTTTTGGAATCAAACTACGCCCACACTGGGCGAAACACTCTGATATTATACTAGACACCGGTTTTGAAAAAAGGTGAATTAGTGATGACGGAGTGAATTGACAGGACGTACACCATTCGAAAGGTGACCGCCTAAGATTTTAGCATGGCAAGTTTCAGCATTTTTGGAATCAAACTACGCCCACACTGGGCGAAACACTCTGATATTATACTAGACACCGGTTTTGAAAAAAGGTGAATTAGTGATGACGGAGTGAATTGACAAGACGTACACCATTCGAAAGGTGACCGCCTAAGATTTTAGCATGGCAAGTTTCAGCATTTTTGGAATCAAACTACGCCCACACTGGGCGAAACACTCTGATATTATACTAGACACCGGTTTTGAAAAAAGGTGAATTAGTGATGACGGAGTGAAATGACAAGACGTACACCATTCGAAAGCCAATCGCCTGAGATTTTAGCATGGCAAGTTTCAGCATTTTTGGAATCAAACTACGCCCACACTGGGCGAAACACTCTGATATTATACTAGACACCGGTTTTGAAAAAAGGTGAATTAGTGATGACGGAGTGAATTGACAAGACGTACACCATTCGAAAGCCAATCGCCTGAGATTTTAGCATGGCAAGTTTCAGCATTTTTGGAATCAAACTACGCCCACACTGGGCGAAACACTCTGATATTATACTAGACACCGGTTTTGAAAAAAGGTGAATTAGTGATGACGGAGTGAATTGACAAGACGTACACCATTCGAAAGCCAATCGCCTGAGATTTTAGCATGGCAAGTTTCAGCATTTTTGGAATCAAACTACGCCCACACTGGGCGAAACACTCTGATATTATACTAGACACCGGTTTTGAAAAAAGGTGAATTAGTGATGACGGAGTGAATTGACAAGACGTACACCATTCGAAAGCCAATCGCCTGAGATTTTAGCATGGCAAGTTTCAGCATTTTTGGAATCAAACTACGCCCACACTGGGCGAAACACTCTGATATTATACTAGACACCGGTTTTGAAAAAAGGTGAATTAGTGATGACGGAGTGAATTGACAAGACGTACACCATTCGAAAGGTGACCGCCTAAGATTTTAGCATGGCAAGTTTCAGCATTTTTGGAATCAAACTACGCCCACACTGGGCGAAACACTCTGATATTATACTAGACACCGGTTTTGAAAAAAGGTGAATTAGTGATGACGGAGTGAATTGACAGGACGTACACCATTCGAAAGGTGACCGCCTAAGATTTTAGCATGGCAAGTTTCAGCATTTTTGGAATCAAACTACGCCCACACTGGGCGAAACACTCTGATATTATACTAGACACCGGTTTTGAAAAAAGGTGAATTAGTGATGACGGAGTGAATTGACAAGACGTACACCATTCGAAAGGTGACCGCCTAAGATTTTAGCATGGCAAGTTTCAGCATTTTTGGAATCAAACTACGCCCACACTGGGCGAAACACTCTGATATTATACTAGACACCGGTTTTGAAAAAAGGTGAATTAGTGATGACGGAGTGAATTGACAAGACGTACACCATTCGAAAGCCAATCGCCTGAGATTTTAGCATGGCAAGTTTCAGCATTTTTGGAATCAAACTACGCCCACACTGGGCGAAACACTCTGATATTATACTAGACACCGGTTTTGAAAAAAGGTGAATTAGTGATGACGGAGTGAATTGACAAGACGTACACCATTCGAAAGCCAATCGCCTGAGATTTTAGCATGGCAAGTTTCAGCATTTTTGGAATCAAACTACGCCCACACTGGGCGATACACTCTGATATTATACTAGACACCGGTTTTGAAAAAAGGTGAATTAGTGATGACGGAGTGAATTGACAAGACGTACACCATTCGAAAGCCAATCGCCTGAGATTTTAGCATGGCAAGTTTCAGCATTTTTGGAATCAAACTACGCCCACACTGGGCGAAACACTCTGATATTATACTAGACACCGGTTTTGAAAAAAGGTGAATTAGTGATGACGGAGTGAATTGACAAGACGTACACCATTCGAAAGCCAATCGCCTGAGATTTTAGCATGGCAAGTTTCAGCATTTTTGGAATCACACTACGCCCACACTGGGCGAAACACTCTGATATTATACTAGACACCGGTTTTGAAAAAAGGTGAATTAGTGATGACGGAGTGAATTGACAAGACGTACACCATTCGAAAGGTGACCGCCTAAGATTTTAGCATGGCAAGTTTCAGCATTTTTGGAATCAAACTACGCCCACACTGGGCGAAACACTCTGATATTATACTAGACACCGGTTTTGAAAAAAGGTGAATTAGTGATGACGGAGTGAATTGACAAGACATACACCATTCGAAAGGTAACCTCCTAAGATTTTAGCATGGCAAGTTTCAGCATTTTTGGAATCAAACTACGCCCACACTGGGCGAAACACTCTGATATTATACTAGACACCGGTTTTGAAAAAAGGTGAATTAGTGATGACGGAGTGAATTGACAAGACGTACACCATTCGAAAGCCAATCGCCTGAGATTTTAGCATGGCAAGTTTCAGCATTTTTGGAATCAAACTACGCCCACACTGGGCGAAACACTCTGATATTATACTAGACACCGGTTTTGAAAAAAGGTGAATTAGTGATGACGGAGTGAATTGACAAGACGTACACCATTCGAAAGCCAATCGCCTGAGATTTTAGCATGGCAAGTTTCAGCATTTTTGGAATCAAACTACGCCCACACTGGGCGAAACACTCTGATATTATACTAGACACCGGTTTTGAAAAAAGGTGAATTAGTGATGACGGAGTGAATTGACAAGACGTACACCATTCGAAAGCCAATCGCCTGAGATTTTAGCATGGCAAGTTTCAGCATTTTTGAAATCAAACTACGCCCACACTGGGCGAAACACTCTGATATTATACTAGACACCGGTTTTGAAAAAAGGTGAATTAGTGATGACGGAGTGAATTGACAAGACGTACACCATTCGAAAGCCAATCGCCTGAGATTTTAGCATGGCAAGTTTCAGCATTTTTGGAATCAAACTACGCCCACACTGGGCGAAACACTCTGATATTATACTAGACACCGGTTTTGAAAAAAGGTGAATTAGTGATGACGGAGTGAATTGACAAGACGTACACCATTCGAAAGCCAATCGCCTGAGATTTTAGCATGGCAAGTTTCAGCATTTTTGGAATCAAACTACGCCCACACTGGGCGAAACACTCTGATATTATACTAGACACCGGTTTTGAAAAAAGGTGAATTAGTGATGACGGAGTGAATTGACAAGACGTACACCATTCGAAAGGTGACCGCCTAAGATTTTAGCATGGCAAGTTTCAGCATTTTTGGAATCAAACTACGCCCACACTGGGCGAAACACTCTGATATTATACTAGACACCGGTTTTGAAAAAAGGTGAATTAGTGATGACGGAGTGAATTGACAAGACATACACCATTCGAAAGGTGACCTCCCAAGATTTTAGCATGGCAAGTTTCAGCATTTTTGGAATCAAACTACGCCCACACTGGGCGAAACACTCTGATATTATACTAGACACCGGTTTTGAAAAAAGGTGAATTAGTGATGACGGAGTGAATTGACAAGACATACACCATTCGAAAGGTAACCTCCTAAGATTTTAGCATGGCAAGTTTCAGCATTTTTGGAATCAAACTACGCCCACACTGGGCGAAACACTCTGATATTATACTAGACACCGGTTTTGAAAAAAGGTGAATTAGTGATGACGGAGTGAATTGACAAGACATACACCATTCGAAAGGTGACCTCCCAAGATTTTAGCATGGCAAGTTTCAGCATTTTTGGAATCAAACTACGCCCACACTGGGCGAAACACTCTGATATTATACTAGACACCGGTTTTGAAAAAAGGTGAATTAGTGATGACGGAGTGAATTGACAAGACGTACACCATTCGAAAGCTAATCGCCTGAGATTTTAGCATGGCAAGTTTCAGCATTTTTGGAATCAAACTACGCCCACACTGGGCGAAACACTCTGATATTATACTAGACACCGGTTTTGAAAAAAGGTGAATTAGTGATGACGGAGTAAATTGACAAGACGTACACCATTCGACAGCTAATCGCCTGAGATTTTAGCATGGCAAGTTTCAGCATTTTTGGAATCAAACTACGCCCACACTGGGCGAAACACTCTGATATTATACTAGACACCGGTTTTGAAAAAAGGTGAATTATGATGACGGAGTGAATTGACAAGACATACACCATTCGAAAGCTAATCGCCTGAGATTTTAGCATGGCAAGTTTCAGCATTTTTGGAATCAAACTACGCCCACACTGGGCGAAACACTCTGATATTATACTAGACACCGGTTTTGAAAAAAGGTGAATTATGATGACGGAGTGAATTGACAAGACATACACCATTCGAAAGCTAATCGCCTGAGATTTTAGCATGGCAAGTTTCAGCATTTTTGGAATCAAACTACGCCCACACTGGGCGAAACACTCTGATATTATACTAGACACCGGTTTTGAAAAAAGGTGAATTAGTGATGACGGAGTGAATTGACAAGACGTACACCATTCGAAAGCTAATCGCCTGAGATTTTAGCATGGCAAGTTTCAGCATTTTTGGAATCAAACTACGCCCACACTGGGCGAAACACTCTGATATTATACTAGACACGGGTTTTGAAAAAAGGTGAATTAGTGATGACGGAGTGAATTGACAAGACATACACCATTCGAAAGGTGACCTCCTAAGATTTTAGCATGGCAAGTTTCAGCATTTTTGGAATCAAACTACGCCCACACTGGGCGAAACACTCTGATATTATACTAGACACCGGTTTTGAAAAAAGGTGAATTAGTGATGACGGAGTGAATTGACAAGACGTACACCATTCGAAAGCTAATCGCCTGAGATTTTAGCATGGCAAGTTTCAGCATTTTTGGAATCAAACTACGCCCACACTGGGCGAAACACTCTGATATTATACTAGACACCGGTTTTGAAAAAAGGTGAATTAGTGATGACGGAGTGAATTGACAAGACATACACCATTCGAAAGCTAATCGCCTGAGATTTTAGCATGGCAAGTTTCAGCATTTTTGGAATCAAACTACGCCCACACTGGGCGAAACACTCTGATATTATACTAGACACGGGTTTTGAAAAAAGGTGAATTAGTGATGACGGAGTGAATCGACAAGACATACACCATTCGAAAGCTAATCGCCTGGGATTTTAGCATGGCAAGTTTCAGCATTTTTGGAATCAAACTACGCCCACACTGGGCGAAACACTCTGATATTATACTAGACACCGGTTTTGAAAAAAGGTGAATTAGTGATGACGGAGTGAATTGACAAGACGTACACCATTCGAAAGCTAATCGCCTGAGATTTTAGCATGGCAAGTTTCAGCATTTTTGGAATCAAACTACGCCCACACTGGGCGAAACACTCTGATATTATACTAGACACGGGTTTTGAAAAAAGGTGAATTAGTGATGACGGAGTGAATTGACAAGACATACACCATTCGAAAGCTAATCGCCTGAGATTTTAGCGTGGCAAGTTTCAGCATTTTTGGAATCAAACTACGCCCACACTGGGCGAAACACTCTGATATTATACTAGACACCGGTTTTGAAAAAAGGTGAATTAGTGATGACGGAGTGAATTGACAAGACATACACCGTTCGAAAGCTAATCGCCTGGGATTTTAGCATGGCAAGTTTCAGCATTTTTGGAATCAAACTACGCCCACACTGGGCGAAACACTCTGATATTATACTAGACACCGGTTTTGAAAAAAGGTGAATTAGTGATGACGGAGTGAATTGACAAGACATACACCATTCGAAAGGTGACCTCCCAAGATTTTAGCATGGCAAGTTTCAGCATTTTTGGAATCAAACTACGCCCACACTGGGCGAAACACTCTGATATTATACTAGACACCGGTTTTGAAAAAAGGTGAATTAGTGATGACGGAGTGAATTGACAAGACATACACCATTCGAAAGGTAACCTCCTAAGATTTTAGCATGGCAAGTTTCAGCATTTTTGGAATCAAACTACGCCCACACTGGGCGAAACACTCTGATATTATACTAGACACCGGTTTTGAAAAAAGGTGAATTAGTGATGACGGAGTGAATTGACAAGACATACACCATTCGAAAGGTGACCTCCCAAGATTTTAGCATGGCAAGTTTCAGCATTTTTGGAATCAAACTACGCCCACACTGGGCGAAACACTCTGATATTATACTAGACACCGGTTTTGAAAAAAGGTGAATTAGTGATGACGGAGTGAATTGACAAGACGTACACCATTCGAAAGCTAATCGCCTGAGATTTTAGCATGGCAAGTTTCAGCATTTTTGGAATCAAACTACGCCCACACTGGGCGAAACACTCTGATATTATACTAGACACCGGTTTTGAAAAAAGGTGAATTAGTGATGACGGAGTGAATTGACAAGACGTACACCATTCGAAAGCTAATCGCCTGAGATTTTAGCATGGCAAGTTTCAGCATTTTTGGAATCAAACTACGCCCACACTGGGCGAAACACTCTGATATTATACTAGACACCGGTTTTGAAAAAAGGTGAATTAGTGATGACGGAGTGAATTGACAAGACATACACCATTCGAAAGGTGACCTCCTAAGATTTTAGCATGGCAAGTTTCAGCATTTTTGGAATCAAACTACGCCCACACTGGGCGAAACACTCTGATATTATACTAGACACCGGTTTTGAAAAAAGGTGAATTAGTGATGACGGAGTAAATTGACAAGACGTACACCATTCGACAGCTAATCGCCTGAGATTTTAGCATGGCAAGTTTCAGCATTTTTGGAATCAAACTACGCCCACACTGGGCGAAACACTCTGATATTATACTAGACACCGGTTTTGAAAAAAGGTGAATTATGATGACGGAGTGAATTGACAAGACATACACCATTCGAAAGCTAATCGCCTGAGATTTTAGCATGGCAAGTTTCAGCATTTTTGGAATCAAACTACGCCCACACTGGGCGAAACACTCTGATATTATACTAGACACCGGTTTTGAAAAAAGGTGAATTAGTGATGACGGAGTGAATTGACAAGACGTACACCATTCGAAAGCTAATCGCCTGAGATTTTAGCATGGCAAGTTTCAGCATTTTTGGAATCAAACTACGCCCACACTGGGCGAAACACTCTGATATTATACTAGACACCGGTTTTGAAAAAAGGTGAATTAGTGATGACGGAGTAAATTGACAAGACGTACACCATTCGACAGCTAATCGCCTGAGATTTTAGCATGGCAAGTTTCAGCATTTTTGGAATCAAACTACGCCCACACTGGGCGAAACACTCTGATATTATACTAGACACCGGTTTTGAAAAAAGGTGAATTATGATGACGGAGTGAATTGACAAGACATACACCATTCGAAAGCTAATCGCCTGAGATTTTAGCATGGCAAGTTTCAGCATTTTTGGAATCAAACTACGCCCACACTGGGCGAAACACTCTGATATTATACTAGACACCGGTTTTGAAAAAAGGTGAATTAGTGATGACGGAGTGAATTGACAAGACGTACACCATTCGAAAGCTAATCGCCTGAGATTTTAGCATGGCAAGTTTCAGCATTTTTGGAATCAAACTACGCCCACACTGGGCGAAACACTCTGATATTATACTAGACACCGGTTTTGAAAAAAGGTGAATTATGATGACGGAGTGAATTGACAAGACATACACCATTCGAAAGCTAATCGCCTGAGATTTTAGCATGGCAAGTTTCAGCATTTTTGGAATCAAACTACGCCCACACTGGGCGAAACACTCTGATATTATACTAGACACCGGTTTTGAAAAAAGGTGAATTAGTGATGACGGAGTGAATTGACAAGACGTACACCATTCGAAAGCTAATCGCCTGAGATTTTAGCATGGCAAGTTTCAGCATTTTTGGAATCAAACTACGCCCACACTGGGCGAAACACTCTGATATTATACTAGACACCGGTTTTGAAAAAAGGTGAATTAGTGATGACGGAGTAAATTGACAAGACGTACACCATTCGACAGCTAATCGCATGAGATTTTAGCATGGCAAGTTTCAGCATTTTTGGAATCAAACTACGCCCACACTGGGCGAAACACTCTGATATTATACTAGACACCGGTTTTGAAAAAAGGTGAATTAGTGATGACGGAGTGAATTGACAAGACATACACCATTCGAAAGCTAATCGCCTGAGATTTTAGCATGGCAAGTTTCAGCATTTTTGGAATCAAACTACGCCCACACTGGGCGAAACACTCTGATATTATACTAGACACCGGTTTTGAAAAAAGGTGAATTAGTGATGACGGAGTGAATTGACAAGACGTACACCATTCGAAAGCTAATCGCCTGAGATTTTAGCATGGCAAGTTTCAGCATTTTTGGAATCAAACTACGCCCACACTGGGCGAAACACTCTGATATTATACTAGACACCGGTTTTGAAAAAAGGTGAATTAGTGATGACGGAGTAAATTGACAAGACGTACACCATTCGACAGCTAATCGCCTGAGATTTTAGCATGGCAAGTTTCAGCATTTTTGGAATCAAACTACGCCCACACTGGGCGAAACACTCTGATATTATACTAGACACCGGTTTTGAAAAAAGGTGAATTATGATGACGGAGTGAATTGACAAGACATACACCATTCGAAAGCTAATCGCCTGAGATTTTAGCATGGCAAGTTTCAGCATTTTTGGAATCAAACTACGCCCACACTGGGCGAAACACTCTGATATTATACTAGACACCGGTTTTGAAAAAAGGTGAATTAGTGATGACGGAGTGAATTGACAAGACGTACACCATTCGAAAGCTAATCGCCTGAGATTTTAGCATGGCAAGTTTCAGCATTTTTGGAATCAAACTACGCCCACACTGGGCGAAACACTCTGATATTATACTAGACACCGGTTTTGAAAAAAGGTGAATTA
>CAJFCV020000001.1:14940265-15004667 GCA_904066235.2 Bursaphelenchus xylophilus | reverse complement strand
CACTCTGATATTATACTAGACACCGGTTTTGAAAAAAGGTGAATTATGATGACGGAGTGAATTGACAAGACATACACCATTCGAAAGCTAATCGCCTGAGATTTTAGCATGGCAAGTTTCAGCATTTTTGGAATCAAACTACGCCCACACTGGGCGAAACACTCTGATATTATACTAGACACCGGTTTTGAAAAAAGGTGAATTAGTGATGACGGAGTGAATTGACAAGACATACACCATTCGAAAGCTAATCGCCTGAGATTTTAGCATGGCAAGTTTCAGCATTTTTGGAATCAAACTACGCCCACACTGGGCGAAACACTCTGATATTATACTAGACACCGGTTTTGAAAAAAGGTGAATTAGTGATGACGGAGTGAATTGACAAGACATACACCATTCGAAAGGTAACCTCCTAAGATTTTAGCATGGCAAGTTTCAGCATTTTTGGAATCAAATTACGCCCACACTGGGCGAAACACTCTGATATTATACTAGACACCGGTTTTGAAAAAAGGTGAATTAGTGATGACGGAGTGAATTGACAAGACATACACCATTCGAAAGCTAATCGCCTGAGATTTTAGCATGGCAAGTTTCAGCATTTTTGGAATCAAATTACGCCCACACTGGGCGAAACACTCTGATATTATACTAGACACCGGTTTTGAAAAAAGGTGAATTAGTGATGACGGAGTGAATTGACAAGACATACACCATTCGAAAGGTAACCTCCTAAGATTTTAGCATGGCAAGTTTCAGCATTTTTGGAATCAAATTACGCCCACACTGGGCGAAACACTCTGATATTATACTAGACACCGGTTTTGAAAAAAGGTGAATTAGTGATGACGGAGTGAATTGACAAGACATACACCATTCGAAAGGTAACCTCCTAAGATTTTAGCATGGCAAGTTTCAGCATTTTTGGAATCAAATTACGCCCACACTGGGCGAAACACTCTGATATTATACTAGACACCGGTTTTGAAAAAAGGTGAATTAGTGACGACGGAGTGAATTGACAAGACATACACCATTCGAAAGGTAACCTCCTAAGATTTTAGCATGGCAAGTTTCTGCATTTTTGGAATCAAATTACGCCCACACTGGGCGAAACACTCTGATATTATACTAGACACCGGTTTTGAAAAAAGGTGAATTAGTGATGACGGAGTGAATTGACAAGACATACACCATTCGAAAGGTAACCTCCTAAGATTTTAGCATGGCAAGTTTCAGCATTTTTGGAATCAAATTACGCCCACACTGGGCGAAACACTCTGATATTATACTAGACACCGGTTTTGAAAAAAGGTGAATTAGTGATGACGGAGTGAATTGACAAGACATACACCATTCGAAAGCTAATCGCCTGAGATTTTAGCATGGCAAGTTTCAGCATTTTTGGAATCAAATTACGCCCACACTGGGCGAAACACTCTGATATTATACTAGACACCGGTTTTGAAAAAAGGTGAATTAGTGATGACGGAGTGAATTGACAAGACATACACCATTCGAAAGGTAACCTCCTAAGATTTTAGCATGGCAAGTTTCTGCATTTTTGGAATCAAATTACGCCCACACTGGGCGAAACACTCTGATATTATACTAGACACCGGTTTTGAAAAAAGGTGAATTAGTGATGACGGAGTGAATTGACAAGACATACACCATTCGAAAGGTAACCTCCTAAGATTTTAGCATGGCAAGTTTCAGCATTTTTGGAATCAAATTACGCCCACACTGGGCGAAACACTCTGATATTATACTAGACACCGGTTTTGAAAAAAGGTGAATTAGTGACGACGGAGTGAATTGACAAGACATACACCATTCGAAAGGTAACCTCCTAAGATTTTAGCATGGCAAGTTTCTGCATTTTTGGAATCAAATTACGCCCACACTGGGCGAAACACTCTGATATTATACTAGACACCGGTTTTGAAAAAAGGTGAATTAGTGATGACGGAGTGAATTGACAAGACATACACCATTCGAAAGCTAATCGCCTGAGATTTTAGCATGGCAAGTTTCAGCATTTTTGGAATCAAACTACGCCCACACTGGGCGAAACACTCTGATATTATACTAGACACCGGTTTTGAAAAAAGGTGAATTAGTGATGACGGAGTGAATTGACAAGACATACACCATTCGAAAGGTAACCTCCTAAGATTTTAGCATGGCAAGTTTCAGCATTTTTGGAATCAAATTACGCCCACACTGGGCGAAACACTCTGATATTATACTAGACACCGGTTTTGAAAAAAGGTGAATTAGTGATGACGGAGTGAATTGACAAGACATACACCATTCGAAAGGTAACCTCCTAAGATTTTAGCATGGCAAGTTTCAGCATTTTTGGAATCAAATTACGCCCACACTGGGCGAAACACTCTGATATTATACTAGACACCGGTTTTGAAAAAAGGTGAATTAGTGACGACGGAGTGAATTGACAAGACATACACCATTCGAAAGGTAACCTCCTAAGATTTTAGCATGGCAAGTTTCTGCATTTTTGGAATCAAATTACGCCCACACTGGGCGAAACACTCTGATATTATACTAGACACCGGTTTTGAAAAAAGGTGAATTAGTGACGACGGAGTGAATTGACAAGACATACACCATTGGAAAGGTAACCTCCTAAGATTTTAGCATGGCAAGTTTCTGCATTTTTGGAATCAAATTACGCCCACACTGGGCGAAACACTCTGATATTATACTAGACACCGGTTTTGAAAAAGGGTGAATTAGTGATGACGGAGTGAATTGACAAGACATACACCATTCGAAAGCTAATCGCCTGAGATTTTAGCATGGCAAGTTTCAGCATTTTTGGAATCAAATTACGCCCACACTGGGCGAAACACTCTGATATTATACTAGACACCGGTTTTGAAAAAAGGTGAATTAGTGACGACGGAGTGAATTGACAAGACATACACCATTCGAAAGGTAACCTCCTAAGATTTTAGCATGGCAAGTTTCTGCATTTTTGGAATCAAATTACGCCCACACTGGGCGAAACACTCTGATATTATACTAGACACCGGTTTTGAAAAAAGGTGAATTAGTGATGACGGAGTGAATTGACAAGACATACACCATTCGAAAGGTAACCTCCTAAGATTTTAGCATGGCAAGTTTCAGCATTTTTGGAATCAAATTACGCCCACACTGGGCGAAACACTCTGATATTATACTAGACACCGGTTTTGAAAAAAGGTGAATTAGTGACGACGGAGTGAATTGACAAGACATACACCATTCGAAAGGTAACCTCCTAAGATTTTAGCATGGCAAGTTTCTGCATTTTTGGAAGCAAATTACGCCCACACTGGGCGAAACACTCTGATATTATACTAGACACCGGTTTTGAAAAAGGGTGAATTAGTGATGACGGAGTGAATTGACAAGACATACACCATTCGAAAGCTAATCGCCTGAGATTTTAGCATGGCAAGTTTCAGCATTTTTGGAATCAAACTACGCCCACACTGGGCGAAACACTCTGATATTATACTAGACACCGGTTTTGAAAAAAGGTGAATTAGTGATGACGGAGTGAATTGACAAGACATACAACATTCGAAAGGTAACCTCCTAAGATTTTAGCATGGCAAGTTTCAGCATTTTTGGAATCAAATTACGCCCACACTGGGCGAAACACTCTGATATTATACTAGACACCGGTTTTGAAAAAAGGTGAATTAGTGATGACGGAGTGAATTGACAAGACATACAACATTCGAAAGGTAACCTCCTAAGATTTTAGCATGGCAAGTTTCAGCATTTTTGGAATCAAATTACGCCCACACTGGGCGAAACACTCTGATATTATACTAGACACCGGTTTTGAAAAAAGGTGAATTAGTGATGACGGAGTGAATTGACAAGACATACACCATTCGAAAGCTAATCGCCTGAGATTTTAGCATGGCAAGTTTCAGCATTTTTGGAATCAAATTACGCCCACACTGGGCGAAACACTCTGATATTATACTAGACACCGGTTTTGAAAAAAGGTGAATTAGTGATGACGGAGTGAATTGACAAGACATACACCATTCGAAAGCTAATCGCCTAAGATTTTAGCATGGCAAGTTTCAGCATTTTTGGAATCAAACTACGCCCACACTGGGCGAAACACTCTGATATTATACTAGACACCGGTTTTGAAAAAAGGTGAATTAGTGATGACGGAGTGAATTGACAAGACATACACCATTCGAAAGCTAATCGCCTGAGATTTTAGCATGGCAAGTTTCAGCATTTTTGGAATCAAATTACGCCCACACTGGGCGAAACACTCTGATATTATACTAGACACCGGTTTTGAAAAAAGGTGAATTAGTGATGACGGAGTGAATTGACAAGACATACACCATTCGAAAGGTAACCTCCTAAGATTTTAGCATGGCAAGTTTCAGCATTTTTGGAATCAAATTACGCCCACACTGGGCGAAACACTCTGATATTATACTAGACACCGGTTTTGAAAAAAGGTGAATTAGTGATGACGGAGTGAATTGACAAGACATACACCATTCGAAAGGTAACCTCCTAAGATTTTAGCATGGCAAGTTTCAGCATTTTTGGAATCAAATTACGCCCACACTGGGCGAAACACTCTGATATTATACTAGACACCGGTTTTGAAAAAAGGTGAATTAGTGATGACGGAGTGAATTGACAAGACATACACCATTCGAAAGGTAACCTCCTAAGATTTTAGCATGGCAAGTTTCTGCATTTTTGGAATCAAATTACGCCCACACTGGGCGAAACACTCTGATATTATACTAGACACCGGTTTTGAAAAAAGGTGAATTAGTGATGACGGAGTGAATTGACAAGACATACACCATTCGAAAGGTAACCTCCTAAGATTTTAGCATGGCAAGTTTCAGCATTTTTGGAATCAAATTACGCCCACACTGGGCGAAACACTCTGATATTATACTAGACACCGGTTTTGAAAAAAGGTGAATTAGTGATGACGGAGTGAATTGACAAGACATACACCATTCGAAAGCTAATCGCCTGAGATTTTAGCATGGCAAGTTTCAGCATTTTTGGAATCAAATTACGCCCACACTGGGCGAAACACTCTGATATTATACTAGACACCGGTTTTGAAAAAAGGTGAATTAGTGATGACGGAGTGAATTGACAAGACATACACCATTCGAAAGGTAACCTCCTAAGATTTTAGCATGGCAAGTTTCAGCATTTTTGGAATCAAATTACGCCCACACTGGGCGAAACACTCTGATATTATACTAGACACCGGTTTTGAAAAAAGGTGAATTAGTGATGACGGAGTGAATTGACAAGACATACACCATTCGAAAGGTAACCTCCTAAGATTTTAGCATGGCAAGTTTCAGCATTTTTGGAATCAAATTACGCCCACACTGGGCGAAACACTCTGATATTATACTAGACACCGGTTTTGAAAAAAGGTGAATTAGTGACGACGGAGTGAATTGACAAGACATACACCATTCGAAAGGTAACCTCCTAAGATTTTAGCATGGCAAGTTTCTGCATTTTTGGAATCAAATTACGCCCACACTGGGCGAAACACTCTGATATTATACTAGACACCGGTTTTGAAAAAAGGTGAATTAGTGATGACGGAGTGAATTGACAAGACATACACCATTCGAAAGCTAATCGCCTGAGATTTTAGCATGGCAAGTTTCAGCATTTTTGGAATCAAACTACGCCCACACTGGGCGAAACACTCTGATATTATACTAGACACCGGTTTTGAAAAAAGGTGAATTAGTGATGACGGAGTGAATTGACAAGACATACACCATTCGAAAGCTAATCGCCTGAGATTTTAGCATGGCAAGTTTCAGCATTTTTGGAATCAAATTACGCCCACACTGGGCGAAACACTCTGATATTATACTAGACACCGGTTTTGAAAAAAGGTGAATTAGTGATGACGGAGTGAATTGACAAGACATACACCATTCGAAAGGTAACCTCCTAAGATTTTAGCATGGCAAGTTTCAGCATTTTTGGAATCAAATTACGCCCACACTGGGCGAAACACTCTGATATTATACTAGACACCGGTTTTGAAAAAAGGTGAATTAGTGATGACGGAGTGAATTGACAAGACATACACCATTCGAAAGGTAACCTCCTAAGATTTTAGCATGGCAAGTTTCAGCATTTTTGGAATCAAATTACGCCCACACTGGGCGAAACACTCTGATATTATACTAGACACCGGTTTTGAAAAAAGGTGAATTAGTGATGACGGAGTGAATTGACAAGACATACACCATTCGAAAGGTAACCTCCTAAGATTTTAGCATGGCAAGTTTCAGCATTTTTGGAATCAAATTACGCCCACACTGGGCGAAACACTCTGATATTATACTAGACACCGGTTTTGAAAAAGGGTGAATTAGTGATGACGGAGTGAATTGACAAGACATACACCATTCGAAAGCTAATCGCCTGAGATTTTAGCATGGCAAGTTTCAGCATTTTTGGAATCAAATTACGCCCACACTGGGCGAAACACTCTGATATTATACTAGACACCGGTTTTGAAAAAAGGTGAATTAGTGACGACGGAGTGAATTGACAAGACATACACCATTCGAAAGGTAACCTCCTAAGATTTTAGCATGGCAAGTTTCTGCATTTTTGGAATCAAATTACGCCCACACTGGGCGAAACACTCTGATATTATACTAGACACCGGTTTTGAAAAAAGGTGAATTAGTGATGACGGAGTGAATTGACAAGACATACACCATTCGAAAGGTAACCTCCTAAGATTTTAGCATGGCAAGTTTCAGCATTTTTGGAATCAAATTACGCCCACACTGGGCGAAACACTCTGATATTATACTAGACACCGGTTTTGAAAAAAGGTGAATTAGTGACGACGGAGTGAATTGACAAGACATACACCATTCGAAAGGTAACCTCCTAAGATTTTAGCATGGCAAGTTTCTGCATTTTTGGAATCAAATTACGCCCACACTGGGCGAAACACTCTGATATTATACTAGACACCGGTTTTGAAAAAAGGTGAATTAGTGATGACGGAGTGAATTGACAAGACATACACCATTCGAAAGCTAATCGCCTGAGATTTTAGCATGGCAAGTTTCAGCATTTTTGGAATCAAACTACGCCCACACTGGGCGAAACACTCTGATATTATACTAGACACCGGTTTTGAAAAAAGGTGAATTAGTGATGACGGAGTGAATTGACAAGACATACACCATTCGAAAGCTAATCGCCTGAGATTTTAGCATGGCAAGTTTCAGCATTTTTGGAATCAAATTACGCCCACACTGGGCGAAACACTCTGATATTATACTAGACACCGGTTTTGAAAAAAGGTGAATTAGTGATGACGGAGTGAATTGACAAGACATACACCATTCGAAAGCTAATCGCCTGAGATTTTAGCATGGCAAGTTTCAGCATTTTTGGAATCAAACTACGCCCACACTGGGCGAAACACTCTGATATTATACTAGACACCGGTTTTGAAAAAAGGTGAATTAGTGATGACGGAGTGAATTGACAAGACATACACCATTCGAAAGGTAACCGCCTAAGATTTTAGCATGGCAAGTTTCAGCATTTTTGGAATCAAATTACGCCCACACTGGGCGAAACACTCTGATATTATACTAGACACCGGTTTTGAAAAAAGGTGAATTAGTGATGACGGAGTGAATTGACAAGACATACACCATTCGAAAGGTAACCTCCTAAGATTTTAGCATGGCAAGTTTCAGCATTTTTGGAATCAAATTACGCCCACACTGGGCGAAACACTCTGATATTATACTAGACACCGGTTTTGAAAAAAGGTGAATTAGTGATGACGGAGTGAATTGGCAAGACATACACCATTCGAAAGCTAATCGCCTGAGATTTTAGCATGGCAAGTTTCAGCATTTTTGGAATCAAATTACGCCCACACTGGGCGAAACACTCTGATATTATACTAGACACCGGTTTTGAAAAAAGGTGAATTAGTGATGACGGAGTGAATTGACAAGACATACACCATTCGAAAGGTAACCTCCTAAGATTTTAGCATGGCAAGTTTCAGCATTTTTGGAATCAAATTACGCCCACACTGGGCGAAACACTCTGATATTATACTAGACACCGGTTTTGAAAAAAGGTGAATTAGTGATGACGGAGTGAATTGACAAGACATACACCATTCGAAAGCTAATCGCCTGAGATTTTAGCATGGCAAGTTTCAGCATTTTTGGAATCAAATTACGCCCACACTGGGCGAAACACTCTGATATTATACTAGACACCGGTTTTGAAAAAAGGTGAATTAGTGATGACGGAGTGAATTGACAAGACATACACCATTCGAAAGCTAATCGCCTGAGATTTTAGCATGGCAAGTTTCAGCATTTTTGGAATCAAACTACGCCCACACTGGGCGAAACACTCTGATATTATACTAGACACCGGTTTTGAAAAAAGGTGAATTAGTGATGACGGAGTGAATTGACAAGACATACACCATTCGAAAGCTAATCGCCTGAGATTTTAGCATGGCAAGTTTCAGCATTTTTGGAATCAAATTACGCCCACACTGGGCGAAACACTCTGATATTATACTAGACACCGGTTTTGAAAAAAGGTGAATTAGTGATGACGGAGTGAATTGACAAGACATACACCATTCGAAAGCTAATCGCCTGAGATTTTAGCATGGCAAGTTTCAGCATTTTTGGAATCAAACTACGCCCACACTGGGCGAAACACTCTGATATTATACTAGACACCGGTTTTGAAAAAAGGTGAATTAGTGATGACGGAGTGAATTGACAAGACATACACCATTCGAAAGGTAACCTCCTAAGATTTTAGCATGGCAAGTTTCAGCATTTTTGGAATCAAATTACGCCCACACTGGGCGAAACACTCTGATATTATACTAGACACCGGTTTTGAAAAAAGGTGAATTAGTGATGACGGAGTGAATTGACAAGACATACACCATTCGAAAGGTAACCTCCTAAGATTTTAGCATGGCAAGTTTCAGCATTTTTGGAATCAAATTACGCCCACACTGGGCGAAACACTCTGATATTATACTAGACACCGGTTTTGAAAAAAGGTGAATTAGTGATGACGGAGTGAATTGACAAGACATACACCATTCGAAAGCTAATCGCCTGAGATTTTAGCATGGCAAGTTTCAGCATTTTTGGAATCAAACTACGCCCACACTGGGCGAAACACTCTGATATTATACTAGACACCGGTTTTGAAAAAAGGTGAATTAGTGATGACGGAGTGAATTGACAAGACATACACCATTCGAAAGCTAATCGCCTGAGATTTTAGCATGGCAAGTTTCAGCATTTTTGGAATCAAACTACGCCCACACTGGGCGAAACACTCTGATATTATACTAGACACCGGTTTTGAAAAAAGGTGAATTAGTGATGACGGAGTGAATTGACAAGACATACACCATTCGAAAGGTAACCTCCTAAGATTTTAGCATGGCAAGTTTCAGCATTTTTGGAATCAAATTACGCCCACACTGGGCGAAACACTCTGATATTATACTAGACACCGGTTTTGAAAAAAGGTGAATTAGTGATGACGGAGTGAATTGGCAAGACATACACCATTCGAAAGCTAATCGCCTGAGATTTTAGCATGGCAAGTTTCAGCATTTTTGGAATCAAACTACGCCCACACTGGGCGAAACACTCTGATATTATACTAGACACCGGTTTTGAAAAAAGGTGAATTAGTGATGACGGAGTGAATTGACAAGACATACACCATTCGAAAGGTAACCTCCTGACGATTTTAGCATGGCAAGTTTCAGCATTTTTGGAATCAAATTACGCCCACACTGGGCGAAACACTCTGATATTATACTAGACACCGGTTTTGAAAAAAGGTGAATTAGTGATGACGGAGTGAATTGACAAGACATACACCATTCGAAAGGTAACCTCCTAAGATTTTAGCATGGCAAGTTTCAGCATTTTTGGAATCAAACTACGCCCACACTGGGCGAAACACTCTGATATTATACTAGACACCGGTTTTGAAAAAAGGTGAATTAGTGATGACGGAGTGAATTGACAAGACATACACCATTCGAAAGGTAACCTCCTAAGATTTTAGCATGGCAAGTTTCAGCATTTTTGGAATCAAATTACGCCCACACTGAGCGAAACACTCTGATATTATACTAGACACCGGTTTTGAAAAAAGGTGAATTAGTGATGACGGAGTGAATTGGCAAGACATACACCATTCGAAAGCTAATCGCCTGAGATTTTAGCATGGCAAGTTTCAGCATTTTTGGAATCAAATTACGCCCACACTGGGCGAAACACTCTGATATTATACTAGACACCGGTTTTGAAAAAAGGTGAATTAGTGATGACGGAGTGAATTGACAAAACATACACCATTCGAAAGCTAATCGCCTGAGATTTTAGCATGGCAAGTTTCAGCATTTTTGGAATCAAACTACGCCCACACTGGGCGAAACACTCTGATATTATACTAGACACCGGTTTTGAAAAAAGGTGAATTAGTGATGACGGAGTGAATTGACAAGACATACACCATTCGAAAGCTAATCGCCTGAGATTTTAGCATGGCAAGTTTCAGCATTTTTGGAATCAAATTACGCCCACACTGGGCGAAACACTCTGATATTATACTAGACACCGGTTTTGAAAAAAGGTGAATTAGTGATGACGGAGTGAATTGACAAGACATACACCATTCGAAAGCTAATCGCCTGAGATTTTAGCATGGCAAGTTTCAGCATTTTTGGAATCAAACTACGCCCACACTGGGCGAAACACTCTGATATTATACTAGACACCGGTTTTGAAAAAAGGTGAATTAGTGATGACGGAGTGAATTGACAAGACATACACCATTCGAAAGGTAACCTCCTAAGATTTTAGCATGGCAAGTTTCAGCATTTTTGGAATCAAATTACGCCCACACTGGGCGAAACACTCTGATATTATACTAGACACCGGTTTTGAAAAAAGGTGAATTAGTGATGACGGAGTGAATTGACAAGACATACACCATTCGAAAGGTAACCTCCTAAGATTTTAGCATGGCAAGTTTCAGCATTTTTGGAATCAAATTACGCCCACACTGGGCGAAACACTCTGATATTATACTAGACACCGGTTTTGAAAAAAGGTGAATTAGTGATGACGGAGTGAATTGACAAGACATACACCATTCGAAAGCTAATCGCCTGAGATTTTAGCATGGCAAGTTTCAGCATTTTTGGAATCAAACTACGCCCACACTGGGCGAAACACTCTGATATTATACTAGACACCGGTTTTGAAAAAAGGTGAATTAGTGATGACGGAGTGAATTGACAAGACATACACCATTCGAAAGCTAATCGCCTGAGATTTTAGCATGGCAAGTTTCAGCATTTTTGGAATCAAACTACGCCCACACTGGGCGAAACACTCTGATATTATACTAGACACCGGTTTTGAAAAAAGGTGAATTAGTGATGACGGAGTGAATTGACAAGACATACACCATTCGAAAGCTAATCGCCTGAGATTTTAGCATGGCAAGTTTCAGCATTTTTGGAATCAAACTACGCCCACACTGGGCGAAACACTCTGATATTATACTAGACACCGGTTTTGAAAAAAGGTGAATTAGTGATGACGGAGTGAATTGACAAGACATACACCATTCGAAAGGTAACCTCCTAAGATTTTAGCATGGCAAGTTTCAGCATTTTTGGAATCAAATTACGCCCACACTGAGCGAAACACTCTGATATTATACTAGACACCGGTTTTGAAAAAAGGTGAATTAGTGATGACGGAGTGAATTGGCAAGACATACACCATTCGAAAGCTAATCGCCTGAGATTTTAGCATGGCAAGTTTCAGCATTTTTGGAATCAAACTACGCCCACACTGGGCGAAACACTCTGATATTATACTAGACACCGGTTTTGAAAAAAGGTGAATTAGTGATGACGGAGTGAATTGACAAGACATACACCATTCGAAAGGTAACCTCCTAAGATTTTAGCATGGCAAGTTTCAGCATTTTTGGAATCAAATTACGCCCACACTGGGCGAAACACTCTGATATTATACTAGACACCGGTTTTGAAAAAAGGTGAATTAGTGATGACGGAGTGAATTGACAAGACATACACCATTCGAAAGGTAACCTCCTAAGATTTTAGCATGGCAAGTTTCAGCATTTTTGGAATCAAATTACGCCCACACTGGGCGAAACACTCTGATATTATACTAGACACCGGTTTTGAAAAAAGGTGAATTAGTGATGACGGAGTGAATTGACAAGACATACACCATTCGAAAGCTAATCGCCTGAGATTTTAGCATGGCAAGTTTCAGCATTTTTGGAATCAAACTACGCCCACACTGGGCGAAACACTCTGATATTATACTAGACACCGGTTTTGAAAAAAGGTGAATTAGTGATGACGGAGTGAATTGACAAGACATACACCATTCGAAAGCTAATCGCCTGAGATTTTAGCATGGCAAGTTTCAGCATTTTTGGAATCAAACTACGCCCACACTGGGCGAAACACTCTGATATTATACTAGACACCGGTTTTGAAAAAAGGTGAATTAGTGATGACGGAGTGAATTGACAAGACATACACCATTGGAAAGCTAATCGCCTGAGATTTTAGCATGGCAAGTTTCAGCATTTTTGGAATCAAACTACGCCCACACTGGGCGAAACACTCTGATATTATACTAGACACCGGTTTTGAAAAAAGGTGAATTAGTGATGACGGAGTGAATTGGCAAGACATACACCATTCGAAAGCTAATCGCCTGAGATTTTAGCATGGCAAGTTTCAGCATTTTTGGAATCAAATTACGCCCACACTGGGCGAAACACTCTGATATTATACTAGACACCGGTTTTGAAAAAAGGTGAATTAGTGATGACGGAGTGAATTGACAAGACATACACCATTCGAAAGCTAATCGCCTGAGATTTTAGCATGGCAAGTTTCAGCATTTTTGGAATCAAACTACGCCCACACTGGGCGAAACACTCTGATATTATACTAGACACCGGTTTTGAAAAAAGGTGAATTAGTGATGACGGAGTGAATTGACAAGACATACACCATTCGAAAGGTAATCGCCTGAGATTTTAGCATGGCAAGTTTCAGCATTTTTGGAATCAAACTACGCCCACACTGGGCGAAACACTCTGATATTATACTAGACACCGGTTTTGAAAAAAGGTGAATTAGTGATGACGGAGTGAATTGACAAGACATACACCATTCGAAAGGTAACCTCCTAAGATTTTAGCATGGCAAGTTTCAGCATTTTTGGAATCAAATTACGCCCACACTGAGCGAAACACTCTGATATTATACTAGACACCGGTTTTGAAAAAAGGTGAATTAGTGATGACGGAGTGAATTGGCAAGACATACACCATTCGAAAGCTAATCGCCTGAGATTTTAGCATGGCAAGTTTCAGCATTTTTGGAATCAAACTACGCCCACACTGGGCGAAACACTCTGATATTATACTAGACACCGGTTTTGAAAAAAGGTGAATTAGTGATGACGGAGTGAATTGGCAAGACATACACCATTCGAAAGCTAATCGCCTGAGATTTTAGCATGGCAAGTTTCAGCATTTTTGGAATCAAATTACGCCCACACTGGGCGAAACACTCTGATATTATACTAGACACCGGTTTTGAAAAAAGGTGAATTAGTGATGACGGAGTGAATTGACAAGACATACACCATTCGAAAGCTAATCGCCTGAGATTTTAGCATGGCAAGTTTCAGCATTTTTGGAATCAAACTACGCCCACACTGGGCGAAACACTCTGATATTATACTAGACACCGGTTTTGAAAAAAGGTGAATTAGTGATGACGGAGTGAATTGACAAGACATACACCATTCGAAAGCTAATCGCCTGAGATTTTAGCATGGCAAGTTTCAGCATTTTTGGAATCAAACTACGCCCACACTGGGCGAAACACTCTGATATTATACTAGACACCGGTTTTGAAAAAAGGTGAATTAGTGATGACGGAGTGAATTGACAAGACATACACCATTCGAAAGGTAACCTCCTAAGATTTTAGCATGGCAAGTTTCAGCATTTTTGGAATCAAATTACGCCCACACTGAGCGAAACACTCTGATATTATACTAGACACCGGTTTTGAAAAAAGGTGAATTAGTGATGACGGAGTGAATTGGCAAGACATACACCATTCGAAAGCTAATCGCCTGAGATTTTAGCATGGCAAGTTTCAGCATTTTTGGAATCAAACTACGCCCACACTGGGCGAAACACTCTGATATTATACTAGACACCGGTTTTGAAAAAAGGTGAATTAGTGATGACGGAGTGAATTGACAAGACATACACCATTCGAAAGGTAACCTCCTAAGATTTTAGCATGGCAAGTTTCAGCATTTTTGGAATCAAATTACGCCCACACTGGGCGAAACACTCTGATATTATACTAGACACCGGTTTTGAAAAAAGGTGAATTAGTGATGACGGAGTGAATTGACAAGACATACACCATTCGAAAGGTAACCTCCTAAGATTTTAGCATGGCAAGTTTCAGCATTTTTGGAATTAAATTACGCCCACACTGGGCGAAACACTCTGATATTATACTAGACACCGGTTTTGAAAAAAGGTGAATTAGTGATGACGGAGTGAATTGACAAGACATACACCATTCGAAAGCTAATCGCCTGAGATTTTAGCATGGCAAGTTTCAGCATTTTTGGAATCAAACTACGCCCACACTGGGCGAAACACTCTGATATTATACTAGACACCGGTTTTGAAAAAAGGTGAATTAGTGATGACGGAGTGAATTGACAAGACATACACCATTGGAAAGCTAATCGCCTGAGATTTCAGCATGGCAAGTTTCAGCATTTTTGGAATCAAACTACGCCCACACTGGGCGAAACACTCTGATATTATACTAGACACCGGTTTTGAAAAAAGGTGAATTAGTGATGACGGAGTGAATTGACAAGACATACACCATTGGAAAGCTAATCGCCTGAGATTTCAGCATGGCAAGTTTCAGCATTTTTGGAATCAAACTACGCCCACACTGGGCGAAACACTCTGATATTATACTAGACACCGGTTTTGAAAAAAGGTGAATTAGTGATGACGGAGTGAATTGGCAAGACATACACCATTCGAAAGCTAATCGCCTGAGATTTTAGCATGGCAAGTTTCAGCATTTTTGGAATCAAATTACGCCCACACTGGGCGAAACACTCTGATATTATACTAGACACCGGTTTTGAAAAAAGGTGAATTAGTGATGACGGAGTGAATTGACAAGACATACACCATTCGAAAGCTAATCGCCTGAGATTTTAGCATGGCAAGTTTCAGCATTTTTGGAATCAAACTACGCCCACACTGGGCGAAACACTCTGATATTATACTAGACACCGGTTTTGAAAAAAGGTGAATTAGTGATGACGGAGTGAATTGACAAGACATACACCATTCGAAAGCTAATCGCCTGAGATTTTAGCATGGCAAGTTTCAGCATTTTTGGAATCAAACTACGCCCACACTGGGCGAAACACTCTGATATTATACTAGACACCGGTTTTGAAAAAAGGTGAATTAGTGATGACGGAGTGAATTGACAAGACATACACCATTGGAAAGCTAATCGCCTGAGATTTCAGCATGGCAAGTTTCAGCATTTTTGGAATCAAACTACGCCCACACTGGGCGAAACACTCTGATATTATACTAGACACCGGTTTTGAAAAAAGGTGAATTAGTGATGACGGAGTGAATTGACAAGACATACACCATTGGAAAGCTAATCGCCTGAGATTTCAGCATGGCAAGTTTCAGCATTTTTGGAATCAAACTACGCCCACACTGGGCGAAACACTCTGATATTATACTAGACACCGGTTTTGAAAAAAGGTGAATTAGTGATGACGGAGTGAATTGGCAAGACATACACCATTCGAAAGCTAATCGCCTGAGATTTTAGCATGGCAAGTTTCAGCATTTTTGCAATCAAATTACGCCCACACTGGGCGAAACACTCTGATATTATACTAGACACCGGTTTTGAAAAAAGGTGAATTAGTGATGACGGAGTGAATTGACAAGACATACACCATTCGAAAGCTAATCGCCTGAGATTTTAGCATGGCAAGTTTCAGCATTTTTGGAATCAAACTACGCCCACACTGGGCGAAACACTCTGATATTATACTAGACACCGGTTTTGAAAAAAGGTGAATTAGTGATGACGGAGTGAATTGACAAGACATACACCATTCGAAAGCTAATCGCCTGAGATTTTAGCATGGCAAGTTTCAGCATTTTTGGAATCAAACTACGCCCACACTGGGCGAAACACTCTGATATTATACTAGACACCGGTTTTGAAAAAAGGTGAATTAGTGATGACGGAGTGAATTGACAAGACATACACCATTGGAAAGCTAATCGCCTGAGATTTCAGCATGGCAAGTTTCAGCATTTTTTGAATCAAACTACGCCCACACTGGGCGAAACACTCTGATATTATACTAGACACCGGTTTTGAAAAAAGGTGAATTAGTGATGACGGAGTGAATTGACAAGACATACACCATTCGAAAGCTAATCGCCTGAGATTTTAGCATGGCAAGTTTCAGCATTTTTGGAATCAAACTACGCCCACACTGGGCGAAACACTCTGATATTATACTAGACACCGGTTTTGAAAAAAGGTGAATTAGTGATGACGGAGTGAATTGACAAGACATACACCATTCGAAAGCTAATCGCCTGAGATTTTAGCATGGCAAGTTTCAGCATTTTTGGAATCAAACTACGCCCACACTGGGCGAAACACTCTGATATTATACTAGACACCGGTTTTGAGAAAAGGTGAATTAGTGATGACGGAGTGAATTGACAAGACATACACCATTGGAAAGCTAATCGCCTGAGATTTCAGCATGGCAAGTTTCAGCATTTTTGGAATCAAACTACGCCCACACTGGGCGAAACACTCTGATATTATACTAGACACCGGTTTTGAAAAAAGGTGAATTAGTGATGACGGAGTGAATTGGCAAGACATACACCATTCGAAAGCTAATCGCCTGAGATTTTAGCATGGCAAGTTTCAGCATTTTTGGAATCAAACTACGCCCACACTGGGCGAAACACTCTGATATTATACTAGACACCGGTTTTGAAAAAAGGTGAATTAGTGATGACGGAGTGAATTGACAAGACATACACCATTCGAAAGGTAACCTCCTACGATTTTAGCATGGCAAGTTTCAGCATTTTTGGAGTCAAATTATGCCCACACTGGGCGAAACACTCTGATATTATACTAGACACCGGTTTTGAAAAAAGGTGAATTAGTGATGACGGAGTGAATTGGCAAGACATACACCATTCGAAAGCTAATCGCCTGAGATTTTAGCATGGCAAGTTTCAGCATTTTTGGAATCAAACTACGCCCACACTGGGCGAAACACTCTGATATTATACTAGACACCGGTTTTGAAAAAAGGTGAATTAGTGATGACGGAGTGAATTGACAAGACATACACCATTCGAAAGCTAATCGCCTGAGATTTTAGCATGGCAAGTTTCAGCATTTTTGGAATCAAACTACGCCCACACTGGGCGAAACACTCTGATATTATACTAGACACCGGTTTTGAAAAAAGGTGAATTAGTGATGACGGAGTGAATTGACAAGACATACACCATTGGAAAGCTAATCGCCTGAGATTTCAGCATGGCAAGTTTCAGCATTTTTGGAATCAAACTACGCCCACACTGGGCGAAACACTCTGATATTATACTAGACACCGGTTTTGAAAAAAGGTGAATTAGTGATGACGGAGTGAATTGACAAGACATACACCATTGGAAAGCTAATCGCCTGAGATTTCAGCATGGCAAGTTTCAGCATTTTTGGAATCAAACTACGCCCACACTGGGCGAAACACTCTGATATTATACTAGACACCGGTTTTGAAAAAAGGTGAATTAGTGATGACGGAGTGAATTGGCAAGACATACACCATTCGAAAGCTAATCGCCTGAGATTTTAGCATGGTAAGTTTCAGCATTTTTGGAATCAAACTACGCCCACACTGGGCGAAACACTCTGATATTATACTAGACACCGGTTTTGAAAAAAGGTGAATTAGTGATGACGGAGTGAATTGACAAGACATACACCATTGGAAAGCTAATCGCCTGAGATTTCAGCATGGCAAGTTTCAGCATTTTTGGAATCAAACTACGCCCACACTGGGCGAAACACTCTGATATTATACTAGACACCGGTTTTGAAAAAAGGTGAATTAGTGATGACGGAGTGAATTGACAAGACATACACCATTCGAAAGGTAACCTCCTACGGTTTTAGCATGGCAAGTTTCAGCATTTTTGGAATCAAACTACGCCGACACTGGGCGAAACACTCTGATATTATACTAGACACCGGTTTTGAAAAAAGGTGAATTAGTGATGACGGAGTGAATTGACAAGACATACACCATTCGAAAGCTAATCGCCTGAGATTTTAGCATGGCAAGTTTCAGCATTTTTGGAATCAAACTACGCCCACACTGGGCGAAACACTCTGATATTATACTAGACACCGGTTTTGAAAAAAGGTGAATTAGTGATGACGGAGTGAATTGACAAGACATACACCATTCGAAAGCTAATCGCCTGAGATTTTAGCATGGCAAGTTTCAGCATTTTTGGAATCAAACTACGCCCACACTGGGCGAAACACTCTGATATTATACTAGACACCGGTTTTGAAAAAAGGTGAATTAGTGATGACGGAGTGAATTGACAAGACATACACCGTTCGAAAGCTAATCGCCTGAGATTTTAGCATGGCAAGTTTCAGCATTTTGGGAATCAAACTACGCCCACACTGGGCGAAACACTCTGATATTATACTAGACACCGGTTTTGAAAAAACGTGAATTAGTGATGACGGAGTGAATTGACAAGACATACACCATTCGAAAGGTAACCTCCTAAGATTTTAGCATGGCAAGTTTCAGCATTTTTGGAATCAAACTACGCCCACACTGGGCGAAACACTCTGATATTATACTAGACACCGGTTTTGAAAAAAGGTGAATTAGTGATGACGGAGTGAATTGACAAGACATACACCATTCGCAAGGCAACCTCCTAAGATTTTAGCATGGCAAGTTTCAGCATTTTTGGAATCAAACTACGCCCACACTGGGCGAAACACTCTGATATTATACTAGACACCGGTTTTGAAAAAAGGTGAATTAGTGATGACGGAGTGAATTGACAAGACATACACCATTCGAAAGGTAACCTCCTAAGATTTTAGCATGGCAAGTTTCAGCATTTTTGGAATCAAACTACGCCCACACTGGGCGAAACACTCTGATATTATACTAGACACCGGTTTTGAAAAAAGGTGAATTAGTGATGACGGAGTGAATTGACAAGACATACACCATTCGGAAGCTAATCGCCTGGGATTTTAGCATGGCAAGTTTCAGCATTTTTGGAATCAAACTACGCCCACACTGGGCGAAACACTCTGATATTATACTAGACACCGGTTTTGAAAAAAGGTGAATTAGTGATGACGGAGTGAATTGACAAGACATACACCATTCGGAAGCTAATCGCCTGAGATTTTAGCATGGCAAGTTTCAGCATTTTTGGAATCAAACTACGCCCACACTGGGCGAAACACTCTGATATTATACTAGACACCGGTTTTGAAAAAAGGTGAATTAGTGATGACGGAGTGAATTGACAAGACATACACCATTCGGAAGCTAATCGCCTGAGATTTTAGCATGGCAAGTTTCAGCATTTTTGGAATCAAACTACGCCCACACTGGGCGAAACACTCTGATATTATACTAGACACCGGTTTTGAAAAAAGGTGAATTAGTGATGACGGAGTGAATTGACAAGACATACACCATTCGGAAGCTAATCGCCTGAGATTTTAGCATGGCAAGTTTCAGCATTTTTGGAATCAAACTACGCCCACACTGGGCGAAACACTCTGATATTATACTAGACACCGGTTTTGAAAAAAGGTGAATTAGTGATGACGGAGTGAATTGACAAGACATACACCATTCGGAAGCTAATCGCCTGAGATTTTAGCATGGCAAGTTTCAGCATTTTTGGAATCAAACTACGCCCACACTGGGCGAAACACTCTGATATTATACTAGACACCGGTTTTGAAAAAAGGTGAATTAGTGATGACGGAGTGAATTGACAAGACATACACCATTCGGAAGCTAATCGCCTGAGATTTTAGCATGGCAAGTTTCAGCATTTTTGGAATCAAACTACGCCCACACTGGGCGAAACACTCTGATATTATACTAGACACCGGTTTTGAAAAAAGGTGAATTAGTGATGACGGAGTGAATTGACAAGACATACACCATTCGGAAGCTAATCGCCTGAGATTTTAGCATGGCAAGTTTCAGCATTTTTGGAATCAAACTACGCCCACACTGGGCGAAACACTCTGATATTATACTAGACACCGGTTTTGAAAAAAGGTGAATTAGTGATGACGGAGTGAATTGACAAGACATACACCATTCGAAAGCTAATCGCCTGAGATTTTAGCATGGCAAGTTTCAGCATTTTTGGAATCAAACTACGCCCACACTGGGCGAAACACTCTGATATTATACTAGACACCGGTTTTGAAAAAAGGTGAATTAGTGATGACGGAGTGAATTGACAAGACATACACCATTCGGAAGCTAATCGCCTGAGATTTTAGCATGGCAAGTTTCAGCATTTTTGGAATCAAACTACGCCCACACTGGGCGAAACACTCTGATATTATACTAGACACCGGTTTTGAAAAAAGGTGAATTAGTGATGACGGAGTGAATTGACAAGACATACACCATTCGAAAGCTAATCGCCTGAGATTTTAGCATGGCAAGTTTCAGCATTTTTGGAATCAAACTACGCCCACACTGGGCGAAACACTCTGATATTATACTAGACACCGGTTTTGAAAAAAGGTGAATTAGTGATGACGGAGTGAATTGACAAGACATACACCATTCGAAAGCTAATCGCCTGAGATTTTAGCATGGCAAGTTTCAGCATTTTTGGAATCAAACTACGCCCACACTGGGCGAAACACTCTGATATTATACTAGACACCGGTTTTGAAAAAAGGTGAATTAGTGATGACGGAGTGAATTGACAAGACATACACCATTCGAAAGCTAATCGCCTGAGATTTTAGCATGGCAAGTTTCAGCATTTTTGGAATCAAACTACGCCCACACTGGGCGAAACACTCTGATATTATACTAGACACCGGTTTTGAAAAAAGGTGAATTAGTGATGACGGAGTGAATTGACAAGACATACACCATTCGAAAGCTAATCGCCTGAGATTTTAGCATGGCAAGTTTCAGCATTTTTGGAATCAAACTACGCCCACACTGGGCGAAACACTCTGATATTATACTAGACACCGGTTTTGAAAAAAGGTGAATTAGTGATGACGGAGTGAATTGACAAGACATACACCATTCGAAAGCTAATCGCCTGAGATTTTAGCATGGCAAGTTTCAGCATTTTTGGAATCAAACTACGCCCACACTGGGCGAAACACTCTGATATTATACTAGACACCGGTTTTGAAAAAAGGTGAATTAGTGATGACGGAGTGAATTGACAAGACATACACCATTCGAAAGCTAATCGCCTGAGATTTTAGCATGGCAAGTTTCAGCATTTTTGGAATCAAACTACGCCCACACTGGGCGAAACACTCTGATATTATACTAGACACCGGTTTTGAAAAAAGGTGAATTAGTGATGACGGAGTGAATTGACAAGACATACACCATTCGAAAGCTAATCGCCTGAGATTTTAGCATGGCAAGTTTCAGCATTTTTGGAATCAAACTACGCCCACACTGGGCGAAACACTCTGATATTATACTAGACACCGGTTTTGAAAAAAGGTGAATTAGTGATGACGGAGTGAATTGACAAGACATACACCATTCGAAAGCTAATCGCCTGAGATTTTAGCATGGCAAGTTTCAGCATTTTTGGAATCAAACTACGCCCACACTGGGCGAAACACTCTGATATTATACTAGACACCGGTTTTGAAAAAAGGTGAATTAGTGATGACGGAGTGAATTGACAAGACATACACCATTCGAAAGCTAATCGCCTGAGATTTTAGCATGGCAAGTTTCAGCATTTTTGGAATCAAACTACGCCCACACTGGGCGAAACACTCTGATATTATACTAGACACCGGTTTTGAAAAAAGGTGAATTAGTGATGACGGAGTGAATTGACAAGACATACACCATTCGAAAGGTAACCTCCTAAGATTTTAGCATGGCAAGTTTCAGCATTTTTGGAATCAAACTACGCCCACACTGGGCGAAACACTCTGATATTATACTAGACACCGGTTTTGAAAAAAGGTGAATTAGTGATGACGGAGTGAATTGACAAGACATACACCATTCGAAAGGTAACCTCCTAAGATTTTAGCATGGCAAGTTTCAGCATTTTTGGAATCAAACTACGCCCACACTGGGCGAAACACTCTGATATTATACTAGACACCGGTTTTGAAAAAAGGTGAATTAGTGATGACGGAGTGAATTGACAAGACATACACCATTCGAAAGGTAACCTCCTGACGATTTTAGCATGGCAAGTTTCAGCATTTTTGGAATCAAATTACGCCCACACTGGGCGAAACACTCTGATATTATACTAGACACCGGTTTTGAAAAAAGGTGAATTAGTGATGACGGAGTGAATTGACAAGACATACACCATTCGAAAGGTAACCTCCTAAGATTTTAGCATGGCAAGTTTCAGCATTTTTGGAATCAAATTACGCCCACACTGGGCGAAACACTCTGATATTATACTAGACACCGGTTTTGAAAAAAGGTGAATTAGTGATGACGGAGTGAATTGACAAGACATACACCATTCGAAAGCTAATCGCCTGAGATTTTAGCATGGCAAGTTTCAGCATTTTTGGAATCAAACTACGCCCACACTGGGCGAAACACTCTGATATTATACTAGACACCGGTTTTGAAAAAAGGTGAATTAGTGATGACGGAGTGAATTGACAAGACATACACCATTGGAAAGCTAATCGCCTGAGATTTCAGCATGGCAAGTTTCAGCATTTTTGGAATCAAACTACGCCCACACTGGGCGAAACACTCTGATATTATACTAGACACCGGTTTTGAAAAAAGGTGAATTAGTGATGACGGAGTGAATTGACAAGACATACACCATTCGAAAGGTAACCTCCTAAGATTTTAGCATGGCAAGTTTCAGCATTTTTGGAATCAAATTACGCCCACACTGGGCGAAACACTCTGATATTATACTAGACACCGGTTTTGAAAAAAGGTGAATTAGTGATGACGGAGTGAATTGACAAGACATACACCATTCGAAAGCTAATCGCCTGAGATTTTAGCATGGCAAGTTTCAGCATTTTTGGAATCAAACTACGCCCACACTGGGCGAAACACTCTGATATTATACTAGACACCGGTTTTGAAAAAAGGTGAATTAGTGATGACGGAGTGAATTGACAAGACATACACCATTGGAAAGCTAATCGCCTGAGATTTCAGCATGGCAAGTTTCAGCATTTTTGGAATCAAACTACGCCCACACTGGGCGAAACACTCTGATATTATACTAGACACCGGTTTTGAAAAAAGGTGAATTAGTGATGACGGAGTGAATTGACAAGACATACACCATTGGAAAGCTAATCGCCTGAGATTTCAGCATGGCAAGTTTCAGCATTTTTGGAATCAAACTACGCCCACACTGGGCGAAACACTCTGATATTATACTAGACACCGGTTTTGAAAAAAGGTGAATTAGTGATGACGGAGTGAATTGACAAGACATACACCATTCGAAAGGTAACCTCCTAAGATTTTAGCATGGCAAGTTTCAGCATTTTTGGAATCAAATTACGCCCACACTGAGCGAAACACTCTGATATTATACTAGACACCGGTTTTGAAAAAAGGTGAATTAGTGATGACGGAGTGAATTGGCAAGACATACACCATTCGAAAGCTAATCGCCTGAGATTTTAGCATGGCAAGTTTCAGCATTTTTGGAATCAAACTACGCCCACACTGGGCGAAACACTCTGATATTATACTAGACACCGGTTTTGAAAAAAGGTGAATTAGTGATGACGGAGTGAATTGACAAGACATACACCATTCGAAAGGTAACCTCCTGACGATTTTAGCATGGCAAGTTTCAGCATTTTTGGAATCAAATTACGCCCACACTGGGCGAAACACTCTGATATTATACTAGACACCGGTTTTGAAAAAAGGTGAATTAGTGATGACGGAGTGAATTGACAAGACATACACCATTCGAAAGGTAACCTCCTAAGATTTTAGCATGGCAAGTTTCAGCATTTTTGGAATCAAATTACGCCCACACTGGGCGAAACACTCTGATATTATACTAGACACCGGTTTTGAAAAAAGGTGAATTAGTGATGACGGAGTGAATTGACAAGACATACACCATTCGAAAGCTAATCGCCTGAGATTTTAGCATGGCAAGTTTCAGCATTTTTGGAATCAAACTACGCCCACACTGGGCGAAACACTCTGATATTATACTAGACACCGGTTTTGAAAAAAGGTGAATTAGTGATGACGGAGTGAATTGACAAGACATACACCATTCGAAAGCTAATCGCCTGAGATTTCAGCATGGCAAGTTTCAGCATTTTTGGAATCAAACTACGCCCACACTGGGCGAAACACTCTGATATTATACTAGACACCGGTTTTGAAAAAAGGTGAATTAGTGATGACGGAGTGAATTGACAAGACATACACCATTCGAAAGGTAACCACCTACGATTTTAGCATGGCAAGTTTCAGCATTTTTGGAGTCAAATTACGCCCACACTGGGCGAAACACTCTGATATTATACTAGACACCGGTTTTGAAAAAAGGTGAATTAGTGATGACGGAGTGAATTGACAAGACATACACCATTCGAAAGGTAACCTCCTAAGATTTTAGCATGGCAAGTTTCAGCATTTTTGGAATCAAATTACGCCCACACTGGGCGAAACACTCTGATATTATACTAGACACCGGTTTTGAAAAAAGGTGAATTAGTGATGACGGAGTGAATTGACAAGACATACACCATTCGAAAGCTAATCGCCTGAGATTTTAGCATGGCAAGTTTCAGCATTTTTGGAATCAAACTACGCCCACACTGGGCGAAACACTCTGATATTATACTAGACACCGGTTTTGAAAAAAGGTGAATTAGTGATGACGGAGTGAATTGACAAGACATACACCATTGGAAAGCTAATCGCCTGAGATTTCAGCATGGCAAGTTTCAGCATTTTTGGAATCAAACTACGCCCACACTGGGCGAAACACTCTGATATTATACTAGACACCGGTTTTGAAAAAAGGTGAATTAGTGATGACGGAGTGAATTGACAAGACATACACCATTCGAAAGGTAACCTCCTAAGATTTTAGCATGGCAAGTTTCAGCATTTTTGGAATCAAATTACGCCCACACTGAGCGAAACACTCTGATATTATACTAGACACCGGTTTTGAAAAAAGGTGAATTAGTGATGACGGAGTGAATTGGCAAGACATACACCATTCGAAAGCTAATCGCCTGAGATTTTAGCATGGCAAGTTTCAGCATTTTTGGAATCAAACTACGCCCACACTGGGCGAAACACTCTGATATTATACTAGACACCGGTTTTGAAAAAAGGTGAATTAGTGATGACGGAGTGAATTGACAAGACATACACCATTCGAAAGGTAACCTCCTACGATTTTAGCATGGCAAGTTTCAGCATTTTTGGAGTCAAATTACGCCCACACTGGGCGAAACACTCTGATATTATACTAGACACCGGTTTTGAAAAAAGGTGAATTAGTGATGACGGAGTGAATTGACAAGACATACACCATTCGAAAGGTAACCTCCTAAGATTTTAGCATGGCAAGTTTCAGCATTTTTGGAATTAAATTACGCCCACACTGGGCGAAACACTCTGATATTATACTAGACACCGGTTTTGAAAAAAGGTGAATTAGTGATGACGGAGTGAATTGACAAGACATACACCATTCGAAAGCTAATCGCCTGAGATTTTAGCATGGCAAGTTTCAGCATTTTTGGAATCAAACTACGCCCACACTGGGCGAAACACTCTGATATTATACTAGACACCGGTTTTGAAAAAAGGTGAATTAGTGATGACGGAGTGAATTGACAAGACATACACCATTGGAAAGCTAATCGCCTGAGATTTCAGCATGGCAAGTTTCAGCATTTTTGGAATCAAACTACGCCCACACTGGGCGAAACACTCTGATATTATACTAGACACCGGTTTTGAAAAAAGGTGAATTAGTGATGACGGAGTGAATTGACAAGACATACACCATTGGAAAGCTAATCGCCTGAGATTTCAGCATGGCAAGTTTCAGCATTTTTGGAATCAAACTACGCCCACACTGGGCGAAACACTCTGATATTATACTAGACACCGGTTTTGAAAAAAGGTGAATTAGTGATGACGGAGTGAATTGGCAAGACATACACCATTCGAAAGCTAATCGCCTGAGATTTTAGCATGGCAAGTTTCAGCATTTTTGCAATCAAATTACGCCCACACTGGGCGAAACACTCTGATATTATACTAGACACCGGTTTTGAAAAAAGGTGAATTAGTGATGACGGAGTGAATTGACAAGACATACACCATTCGAAAGCTAATCGCCTGAGATTTTAGCATGGCAAGTTTCAGCATTTTTGGAATCAAACTACGCCCACACTGGGCGAAACACTCTGATATTATACTAGACACCGGTTTTGAAAAAAGGTGAATTAGTGATGACGGAGTGAATTGACAAGACATACACCATTCGAAAGCTAATCGCCTGAGATTTTAGCATGGCAAGTTTCAGCATTTTTGGAATCAAACTACGCCCACACTGGGCGAAACACTCTGATATTATACTAGACACCGGTTTTGAAAAAAGGTGAATTAGTGATGACGGAGTGAATTGACAAGACATACACCATTGGAAAGCTAATCGCCTGAGATTTCAGCATGGCAAGTTTCAGCATTTTTGGAATCAAACTACGCCCACACTGGGCGAAACACTCTGATATTATACTAGACACCGGTTTTGAAAAAAGGTGAATTAGTGATGACGGAGTGAATTGACAAGACATACACCATTGGAAAGCTAATCGCCTGAGATTTCAGCATGGCAAGTTTCAGCATTTTTGGAATCAAACTACGCCCACACTGGGCGAAACACTCTGATATTATACTAGACACCGGTTTTGAAAAAAGGTGAATTAGTGATGACGGAGTGAATTGGCAAGACATACACCATTCGAAAGCTAATCGCCTGAGATTTTAGCATGGCAAGTTTCAGCATTTTTACAATCAAATTACGCCCACACTGGGCGAAACACTCTGATATTATACTAGACACCGGTTTTGAAAAAAGGTGAATTAGTGATGACGGAGTGAATTGACAAGACATACACCATTCGAAAGCTAATCGCCTGAGATTTTAGCATGGCAAGTTTCAGCATTTTTGGAATCAAACTACGCCCACACTGGGCGAAACACTCTGATATTATACTAGACACCGGTTTTGAAAAAAGGTGAATTAGTGATGACGGAGTGAATTGACAAGACATACACCATTCGAAAGCTAATCGCCTGAGATTTTAGCATGGCAAGTTTCAGCATTTTTGGAATCAAACTACGCCCACACTGGGCGAAACACTCTGATATTATACTAGACACCGGTTTTGAAAAAAGGTGAATTAGTGATGACGGAGTGAATTGACAAGACATACACCATTGGAAAGCTAATCGCCTGAGATTTCAGCATGGCAAGTTTCAGCATTTTTTGAATCAAACTACGCCCACACTGGGCGAAACACTCTGATATTATACTAGACACCGGTTTTGAAAAAAGGTGAATTAGTGATGACGGAGTGAATTGACAAGACATACACCATTCGAAAGCTAATCGCCTGAGATTTTAGCATGGCAAGTTTCAGCATTTTTGGAATCAAACTACGCCCACACTGGGCGAAACACTCTGATATTATACTAGACACCGGTTTTGAAAAAAGGTGAATTAGTGATGACGGAGTGAATTGACAAGACATACACCATTCGAAAGCTAATCGCCTGAGATTTTAGCATGGCAAGTTTCAGCATTTTTGGAATCAAACTACGCCCACACTGGGCGAAACACTCTGATATTATACTAGACACCGGTTTTGAGAAAAGGTGAATTAGTGATGACGGAGTGAATTGACAAGACATACACCATTGGAAAGCTAATCGCCTGAGATTTCAGCATGGCAAGTTTCAGCATTTTTGGAATCAAACTACGCCCACACTGGGCGAAACACTCTGATATTATACTAGACACCGGTTTTGAAAAAAGGTGAATTAGTGATGACGGAGTGAATTGGCAAGACATACACCATTCGAAAGCTAATCGCCTGAGATTTTAGCATGGCAAGTTTCAGCATTTTTGGAATCAAACTACGCCCACACTGGGCGAAACACTCTGATATTATACTAGACACCGGTTTTGAAAAAAGGTGAATTAGTGATGACGGAGTGAATTGACAAGACATACACCATTCGAAAGGTAACCTCCTACGATTTTAGCATGGCAAGTTTCAGCATTTTTGGAGTCAAATTATGCCCACACTGGGCGAAACACTCTGATATTATACTAGACACCGGTTTTGAAAAAAGGTGAATTAGTGATGACGGAGTGAATTGACAAGACATACACCATTCGAAAGCTAATCGCCTGAGATTTTAGCATGGCAAGTTTCAGCATTTTTGGAATCAAACTACGCCCACACTGGGCGAAACACTCTGATATTATACTAGACACCGGTTTTGAAAAAAGGTGAATTAGTGATGACGGAGTGAATTGACAAGACATACACCATTGGAAAGCTAATCGCCTGAGATTTCAGCATGGCAAGTTTCAGCATTTTTGGAATCAAACTACGCCCACACTGGGCGAAACACTCTGATATTATACTAGACACCGGTTTTGAAAAAAGGTGAATTAGTGATGACGGAGTGAATTGACAAGACATACACCATTGGAAAGCTAATCGCCTGAGATTTCAGCATGGCAAGTTTCAGCATTTTTGGAATCAAACTACGCCCACACTGGGCGAAACACTCTGATATTATACTAGACACCGGTTTTGAAAAAAGGTGAATTAGTGATGACGGAGTGAATTGGCAAGACATACACCATTCGAAAGCTAATCGCCTGAGATTTTAGCATGGTAAGTTTCAGCATTTTTGGAATCAAACTACGCCCACACTGGGCGAAACACTCTGATATTATACTAGACACCGGTTTTGAAAAAAGGTGAATTAGTGATGACGGAGTGAATTGACAAGACATACACCATTGGAAAGCTAATCGCCTGAGATTTCAGCATGGCAAGTTTCAGCATTTTTGGAATCAAACTACGCCCACACTGGGCGAAACACTCTGATATTATACTAGACACCGGTTTTGAAAAAAGGTGAATTAGTGATGACGGAGTGAATTGACAAGACATACACCATTCGAAAGGTAACCTCCTACGGTTTTAGCATGGCAAGTTTCAGCATTTTTGGAATCAAACTACGCCGACACTGGGCGAAACACTCTGATATTATACTAGACACCGGTTTTGAAAAAAGGTGAATTAGTGATGACGGAGTGAATTGACAAGACATACACCATTCGAAAGCTAATCGCCTGAGATTTTAGCATGGCAAGTTTCAGCATTTTTGGAATCAAACTACGCCCACACTGGGCGAAACACTCTGATATTATACTAGACACCGGTTTTGAAAAAAGGTGAATTAGTGATGACGGAGTGAATTGACAAGACATACACCATTCGGAAGCTAATCGCCTGAGATTTTAGCATGGCAAGTTTCAGCATTTTTGGAATCAAACTACGCCCACACTGGGCGAAACACTCTGATATTATACTAGACACCGGTTTTGAAAAAAGGTGAATTAGTGATGACGGAGTGAATTGACAAGACATACACCGTTCGAAAGCTAATCGCCTGAGATTTTAGCATGGCAAGTTTCAGCATTTTGGGAATCAAACTACGCCCACACTGGGCGAAACACTCTGATATTATACTAGACACCGGTTTTGAAAAAACGTGAATTAGTGATGACGGAGTGAATTGACAAGACATACACCATTCGAAAGGTAACCTCCTAAGATTTTAGCATGGCAAGTTTCAGCATTTTTGGAATCAAACTACGCCCACACTGGGCGAAACACTCTGATATTATACTAGACACCGGTTTTGAAAAAAGGTGAATTAGTGATGACGGAGTGAATTGACAAGACATACACCATTCGCAAGGCAACCTCCTAAGATTTTAGCATGGCAAGTTTCAGCATTTTTGGAATCAAACTACGCCCACACTGGGCGAAACACTCTGATATTATACTAGACACCGGTTTTGAAAAAAGGTGAATTAGTGATGACGGAGTGAATTGACAAGACATACACCATTCGAAAGGTAACCTCCTAAGATTTTAGCATGGCAAGTTTCAGCATTTTTGGAATCAAACTACGCCCACACTGGGCGAAACACTCTGATATTATACTAGACACCGGTTTTGAAAAAAGGTGAATTAGTGATGACGGAGTGAATTGACAAGACATACACCATTCGGAAGCTAATCGCCTGGGATTTTAGCACGGCAAGTTTCAGCATTTTTGGAATCAAACTACGCCCACACTGGGCGAAACACTCTGATATTATACTAGACACCGGTTTTGAAAAAAGGTGAATTAGTGATGACGGAGTGAATTGACAAGACATACACCATTCGGAAGCTAATCGCCTGAGATTTTAGCATGGCAAGTTTCAGCATTTTTGGAATCAAACTACGCCCACACTGGGCGAAACACTCTGATATTATACTAGACACCGGTTTTGAAAAAAGGTGAATTAGTGATGACGGAGTGAATTGACAAGACATACACCATTCGGAAGCTAATCGCCTGAGATTTTAGCGTGGCAAGTTTCAGCATTTTTGGAATCAAACTACGCCCACACTGGGCGAAACACTCTGATATTATACTAGACACCGGTTTTGAAAAAAGGTGAATTAGTGATGACGGAGTGAATTGACAAGACATACACCATTCGGAAGCTAATCGCCTGAGATTTTAGCATGGCAAGTTTCAGCATTTTTGGAATCAAACTACGCCCACACTGGGCGAAACACTCTGATATTATACTAGACACCGGTTTTGAAAAAAGGTGAATTAGTGATGACGGAGTGAATTGACAAGACATACACCATTCGGAAGCTAATCGCCTGAGATTTTAGCATGGCAAGTTTCAGCATTTTTGGAATCAAACTACGCCCACACTGGGCGAAACACTCTGATATTATACTAGACACCGGTTTTGAAAAAAGGTGAATTAGTGATGACGGAGTGAATTAACAAGACATACACCATTCGGAAGCTAATCGCCTGAGATTTAAGCATGGCAAGTTTCAGCATTTTTGGAATCAAACTACGCCCACACTGGGCGAAACACTCTGATATTATACTAGACACCGGTTTTGAAAAAAGGTGAATTAGTGATGACGGAGTGAATTGACAAGACATACACCATTCGGAAGCTAATCGCCTGAGATTTTAGCATGGCAAGTTTCAGCATTTTTGGAATCAAACTACGCCCACACTGGGCGAAACACTCTGATATTATACTAGACACCGGTTTTGAAAAAAGGTGAATTAGTGATGACGGAGTGAATTGACAAGACATACACCATTCGGAAGCTAATCGCCTGAGATTTTAGCATGGCAAGTTTCAGCATTTTTGGAATCAAACTACGCCCACACTGGGCGAAACACTCTGATATTATACTAGACACCGGTTTTGAAAAAAGGTGAATTAGTGATGACGGAGTGAATTGACAAGACATACACCATTCGGAAGCTAATCGCCTGAGATTTTAGCATGGCAAGTTTCAGCATTTTTGGAATCAAACTACGCCCACACTGGGCGAAACACTCTGATATTATACTAGACACCGGTTTTGAAAAAAGGTGAATTAGTGATGACGGAGTGAATTGACAAGACATACACCATTCGGAAGCTAATCGCCTGAGATTTTAGCATGGCAAGTTTCAGCATTTTTGGAATCAAACTACGCCCACACTGGGCGAAACACTCTGATATTATACTAGACACCGGTTTTGAAAAAAGGTGAATTAGTGATGACGGAGTGAATTGACAAGACATACACCATTCGGAAGCTAATCGCCTGAGATTTTAGCATGGCAAGTTTCAGCATTTTTGGAATCAAACTACGCCCACACTGGGCGAAACACTCTGATATTATACTAGACACCGGTTTTGAAAAAAGGTGAATTAGTGATGACGGAGTGAATTAACGAGACATACACCATTCGGAAGCTAATCGCCTGAGATTTAAGCATGGCAAGTTTCAGCATTTTTGGAATCAAACTACGCCCACACTGGGCGAAACACTCTGATATTATACTAGACACCGGTTTTGAAAAAAGGTGAATTAGTGATGACGGAGTGAATTGACAAGACATACACCATTCGGAAGCTAATCGCCTGAGATTTTAGCATGGCAAGTTTCAGCATTTTTGGAATCAAACTACGCCCACACTGGGCGAAACACTCTGATATTATACTAGACACCGGTTTTGAAAAAAGGTGAATTAGTGATGACGGAGTGAATTGACAAGACATACACCATTCGGAAGCTAATCGCCTGAGATTTTAGCGTGGCAAGTTTCAGCATTTTTGGAATCAAACTACGCCGACACTGGGCGAAAAACTCTGATATTATACTAGACACCGGTTTTGAAAAAAGGTGAATTAGTGATGACGGAGTGAATTGACAAGACATACACCATTCGAAAGCTAATCGCCTGAGATTTTAGCATGGCAAGTTTCAGCATTTTTGGAATCAAACTACGCCGACACTGGGCGAAACACTCTGATATTATACTAGACACCGGTTTTGAAAAAAGGTGAATTAGTGATGACGGAGTGAATTGACAAGACATACACCATTCGAAAGCTAATCGCCTGAGATTTTAGCACGGCAAGTTTCAGCATTTTTGGAATCAAACTACGCCCACACTGGGCGAAACACTCTGATATTATACTAGACACCGGTTTTGAAAAAAGGTGAATTAGTGATGACGGAGTGAATTGACAAGACATACACCATTCGGAAGCTAATCGCCTGAGATTTTAGCATGGCAAGTTTCAGCATTTTTGGAATCAAACTACGCCCACACTGGGCGAAACACTCTGATATTATACTAGACACCGGTTTTGAAAAAAGGTGAATTAGTGATGACGGAGTGAATTGACAAGACATACACCATTCGGAAGCTAATCGCCTGAGATTTTAGCGTGGCAAGTTTCAGCATTTTTGGAATCAAACTACGCACACACTGGGCGAAACACTCTGATATTATACTAGACACCGGTTTTGAAAAAAGGTGAATTAGTGATGACGGAGTGAATTGACAATACATACACCATTCGAAAGGTAACCTCCTAAGATTTTAGCATGGCAAGTTTCAGCATTTTTGGAATCAAACTACGCCCACACTGGGCGAAACACTCTGATATTATACTAGACACCGGTTTTGAAAAAAGGTGAATTAGTGATGACGGAGTGAATTGACAAGACATACACCATTCGAAAGGTAACCTCCTAAGATTTTAGCATGGCAAGTTTCAGCATTTTTGGAATCAAACTACGCACACACTGGGCGAAACACTCTGATATTATACTAGACACCGGTTTTGAAAAAAGGTGAATTAGTGATGACGGAGTGAATTGACAAGACATACACCATTCGAAAGCTAATCGCCTGAGATTTTAGCATGGCAAGTTTCAGCATTTTTGGAATCAAACTACGCACACACTGGGCGAAACACTCTGATATTATACTAGACACCGGTTTTGAAAAAAGGTGAATTAGTGATGACGGAGTGAATTGACAATACATACACCATTCGAAAGGTAACCTCCTAAGATTTTAGCATGGCAAGTTTCAGCATTTTTGGAATCAAACTACGCCCACACTGGGCGAAACACTCTGATATTATACTAGACACCGGTTTTGAAAAAAGGTGAATTAGTGATGACGGAGTGAATTGACAAGACATACACCATTCGAAAGGTAACCTCCTAAGATTTTAGCGTGGCAAGTTTCAGCATTTTTGGAATCAAACTACGCCCACACTGGGCGAAACACTCTGATATTATACTAGACACCGGTTTTGAAAAAAGGTGAATTAGTGATGACGGAGTGAATTGACAAGACATACACCATTCGAAAGCTAATCGCCTGAGATTTTAGCATGGCAAGTTTCAGTTTTTTTGCAATCAAACTACGCCCACACTGGGCGAAACACTCTGATATTATACTAGACACCGGTTTTGAAAAAAGGTGAATTAGTGATGACGGAGTGAATTGACAAGACATACACCATTCAAAAGCTAATCGCCTGAGATTTTAGCATGGCAAGTTTCAGCTTTTTTGCAATCAAACTACGCCCACACTGGGCGAAACACTCTGATATTATACTAGACACCGGTTTTGAAAAAAGGTGAATTAGTGATGACGGAGTGAATTGACAAGACATACACCATTCGAAAGGTAACCTCCTAAGATTTTAGCATGGCAAGTTTCAGCATTTTTGGAATCAAACTACGCACACACTGGGCGAAACACTCTGATATTATACTAGACACCGGTTTTGAAAAAAGGTGAATTAGTGATGACGGAGTGAATTGACAAGACATACACCATTCGAAAGCTAATCGCCTGAGATTTTAGCATGGCAAGTTTCAGCATTTTTGGAATCAAACTACGCACACACTGGGCGAAACACTCTGATATTATACTAGACACCGGTTTTGAAAAAAGGTGAATTAGTGATGACGGAGTGAATTGACAATACATACACCATTCGAAAGGTAACCTCCTAAGATTTTAGCATGGCAAGTTTCAGCATTTTTGGAATCAAACTACGCCCACACTGGGCGAAACACTCTGATATTATACTAGACACCGGTTTTGAAAAAAGGTGAATTAGTGATGACGGAGTGAATTGACAAGACATACACCATTCGAAAGGTAACCTCCTAAGATTTTAGCATGGCAAGTTTCAGCATTTTTGGAATCAAACTACGCACACACTGGGCGAAACACTCTGATATTATACTAGACACCGGTTTTGAAAAAAGGTGAATTAGTGATGACGGAGTGAATTGACAAGACATACACCATTCAAAAGCTAATCGCCTGAGATTTTAGCATGGCAAGTTTCAGTTTTTTTGCAATCAAATTACGCCCACACTGGGCGAAACACTCTGATATTATACTAGACACCGGTTTTGAAAAAAGGTGAATTAGTGATGACGGAGTGAATTGACAAGACATACACCATTCAAAAGCTAATCGCCTGAGATTTTAGCATGGCAAGTTTCAGTTTTTTTGCAATCAAACTACGCCCACACTGGGCGAAACACTCTGATATTATACTAGACACCGGTTTTGAAAAAAGGTGAATTAGTGATGACGGAGTGAATTGACAAGACATACACCATTCGAAAGCTAATCGCCTGAGATTTTAGCATGGCAAGTTTCAGCATTTTTGGAATCAAACTACGCACACACTGGGCGAAACACTCTGATATTATACTAGACACCGGTTTTGAAAAAAGGTGAATTAGTGATGACGGAGTGAATTGACAATACATACACCATTCGAAAGGTAACCTCCTAAGATTTTAGCATGGCAAGTTTCAGCATTTTTGGAATCAAACTACGCCCACACTGGGCGAAACACTCTGATATTATACTAGACACCGGTTTTGAAAAAAGGTGAATTAGTGATGACGGAGTGAATTGACAAGACATACACCATTCGAAAGGTAACCTCCTAAGATTTTAGCATGGCAAGTTTCAGCATTTTTGGAATCAAACTACGCACACACTGGGCGAAACACTCTGATATTATACTAGACACCGGTTTTGAAAAAAGGTGAATTAGTGATGACGGAGTGAATTGACAAGACATACACCATTCAAAAGCTAATCGCCTGAGATTTTAGCATGGCAAGTTTCAGTTTTTTTGCAATCAAATTACGCCCACACTGGGCGAAACACTCTGATATTATACTAGACACCGGTTTTGAAAAAAGGTGAATTAGTGATGACGGAGTGAATTGACAAGACATACACCATTCAAAAGCTAATCGCCTGAGATTTTAGCATGGCAAGTTTCAGCTTTTTTGCAATCAAACTACGCCCACACTGGGCGAAACACTCTGATATTATACTAGACACCGGTTTTGAAAAAAGGTGAATTAGTGATGACGGAGTGAATTGACAAGACATACACCATTCAAAAGCTAATCGCCTGAGATTTTAGCATGGCAAGTTTCAGTTTTTTTGCAATCAAACTACGCCCACACTGGGCGAAACACTCTGATATTATACTAGACACCGGTTTTGAAAAAAGGTGAATTAGTGATGACGGAGTGAATTGACAAGACATACACCATTCAAAAGCTAATCGCCTGAGATTTTAGCATGGCAAGTTTCAGTTTTTTTGCAATCAAATTACGCCCACACTGGGCGAAACACTCTGATATTATACTAGACACCGGTTTTGAAAAAAGGTGAATTAGTGATGACGGAGTGAATTGACAAGACATACACCATTCAAAAGCTAATCGCCTGAGATTTTAGCATGGCAAGTTTCAGCTTTTTTGCAATCAAATTACGCCCACACTGGGCGAAACACTCTGATATTATACTAGACACCGGTTTTGAAAAAAGGTGAATTAGTGATGACGGAGTGAATTGACAAGACATAGCTTTTTTGGAATCAAACTACGCCGACACTGGGCGAAAAACTCTGATATTATACTAGACACCGGTTTTAAAAAAAGTGAATTAGTGATGAAGGAGTGAATTGACAAGACATACACTATTCGAAAGCTAATCGCCTGAGATTTTAGCATGGCAAGTTTCAGCTTTTTTGGAATCAAACTACGCCGACACTGGGCGAAAAACTCTGATATTATACTAGACACCGGTTTTGAAAAAAGGTGAATTAGTGATGACGGAGTGAATTGACAAGACATACACCATTCAAAAGCTAATCGCCTGAGATTTTAGCATGGCAAGTTTCAGCTTTTTTGCAATCAAACTACGCCCACACTGGGCGAAACACTCTGATATTATACTAGACACCGGTTTTGAAAAAAGGTGGATTAGTGATGACGGAGTGAATTGACAAGACATACACCATTCAAAAGCTAATCGCCTGAGATTTTAGCATGGCAAGCTTCAGCTTTTTTGCAATCAAACTACGCCCACACTGGGCGAAACACTCTGATATTATACTAGACACCGGTTTTGAAAAAAGGTGAATTAGTGATGACGGAGTGAATTGACAAGACATACACCATTCAAAAGCTAATCGCCTGAGATTTTAGCATGGCAAGTTTCAGCTTTTTTGCAATCAAACTACGCCCACACTGGGCGAAACACTCTGATATTATACTAGACACCGGTTTTGAAAAAAGGTGAATTAGTGATGACGGAGTGAATTGACAAGACATACACCATTCAAAAGCTAATCGCCTGAGATTTTAGCATGGCAAGTTTCAGCTTTTTTGCAATCAAACTACGCCCACACTGGGCGAAACACTCTGATATTATACTAGACACCGGTTTTGAAAAAAGGTGGATTAGTGATGACGGAGTGAATTGACAAGACATACACCATTCAAAAGCTAATCGCCTGAGATTTTAGCATGGCAAGTTTCAGCTTTTTTGCAATCAAACTACGCCCACACTGGGCGAAACACTCTGATATTATACTAGACACCGGTTTTGAAAAAAGGTGGATTAGTGATGACGGAGTGAATTGACAAGACATACACCATTCAAAAGCTAATCGCCTGAGATTTTAGCATGGCAAGTTTCAGCTTTTTTGCAATCAAATTACGCCCACACTGGGCGAAACACTCTGATATTATACTAGACACCGGTTTTGAAAAAAGGTGAATTAGTGATGACGGAGTGAATTGACAAGACATACACCATTCAAAAGCTAATCGCCTGAGATTTTAGCATGGCAAGTTTCAGCTTTTTTGCAATCAAACTACGCCCACACTGGGCGAAACACTCTGATATTATACTAGACACCGGTTTTGAAAAAAGGTGGATTAGTGATGACGGAGTGAATTGACAAGACATACACCATTCAAAAGCTAATCGCCTGAGATTTTAGCATGGCAAGCTTCAGCTTTTTTGCAATCAAACTACGCCCACACTGGGCGAAACACTCTGATATTATACTAGACACCGGTTTTGAAAAAAGGTGGATTAGTGATGACGGAGTGAATTGACAAGACATACACCATTCAAAAGCTAATCGCCTGAGATTTTAGCATGGCAAGTTTCAGCTTTTTTGCAATCAAATTACGCCCACACTGGGCGAAACACTCTGATATTATACTAGACACCGGTTTTGAAAAAAGGTGAATTAGTGATGACGGAGTGAATTGACAAGACATACACCATTCGAAAGCTAACTGCCTGACATTTTAGCATGGCAAGTTTCAGCTTTTTTGGAATCAAACTACGCCGACACTGGGCGAAAAACTCTGATATTATACTAGACACCGGTTTTAAAAAAAAGTGAATTAGTGATGAAGGAGTGAATTGACAAGACATACACTATTCGAAAGCTAATCGCCTGAGATTTTATCATGGCAAGTTTCAGCATTTTTGGAATCAAACTACGCCCACACTGGGCGAAACACTCTGATATTATACTAGACACCGGTTTTGAAAAAAGGTGAATTAGTGATGACGGAGTGAATTGACAAGACATACACCATTCGAAAGCTAATCGCCTGAGATTTTAGCATGGCAAGTTTCAGCTTTTTTGCAATCAAACTACGCCCACACTGGGCGAAACACTCTGATATTATACTAGACACCGGTTTTGAAAAAAGGTGAATTAGTGATGACGGAGTGAATTGACAAGACATACACTATTCGAAAGCTAATCGCCTGAGATTTTATCATGGCAAGTTTCAGCATTTTTGGAATCAAACTACGCCCACACTGGGCGAAACACTCTGATATTATACTAGACACCGGTTTTGAAAAAAGGTGAATTAGTGATGACGGAGTGAATTGACAAGACATACACCATTCGAAAGCTAATCGCCTGAGATTTTAGCATGGCAAGTTTCAGCTTTTTTGCAATCAAACTACGCCCACACTGGGCGAAACACTCTGATATTATACTAGACACCGGTTTTGAAAAAAGGTGAATTAGTGATGACGGAGTGAATTGACAAGACATACACCATTCGAAAGCTAATCGCCTGAGATTTTAGCATGGCAAGTTTCAGCTTTTTTGCAATCAAACTACGCCCACACTGGGCGAAACACTCTGATATTATACTAGACACCGGTTTTGAAAAAAGGTGAATTAGTGATGACGGAGTGAATTGACAAGACATACACCATTCAAAAGCTAATCGCCTGAGATTTTAGCATGGCAAGTTTCAGCTTTTTTGCAATCAAATTACGCCCACACTGGGCGAAACACTCTGATATTATACTAGACACCGGTTTTGAAAAAAGGTGAATTAGTGATGACGGAGTGAATTGACAAGACATACACCATTCAAAAGCTAATCGCCTGAGTTTTTAGCATGGCAAGTTTCAGCTTTTTTGCAATCAAACTACGCCCACACTGGGCGAAACACTCTGATATTATACTAGACACCGGTTTTGAAAAAAGGTGGATTAGTGATGACGGAGTGAATTGACAAGACATACACCATTCAAAAGCTAATCGCCTGAGATTTTAGCATGGCAAGTTTCAGCTTTTTTGCAATCAAATTACGCCCACACTGGGCGAAACACTCTGATATTATACTAGACACCGGTTTTGAAAAAAGGTGAATTAGTGATGACGGAGTGAATTGACAAGACATACACCATTCGAAAGCTAATCGCCTGAGATTTTAGCATGCCAAGTTTCAGCTTTTTTGGAATCAAACTACGCCGACACTGGGCGAAAAACTCTGATATTATACTAGACACCGGTTTTAAAAAAAGTGAATTAGTGTTGAAGGAGTGAATTGACAAGACATACACTATTCGAAAGCTAATCGCCTGAGATTTTAGCATGGCAAGTTTCAGCTTTTTTGGAATCAAACTACGCCGACACTGGGCGAAAAACTCTGATATTATACTAGACACCGGTTTTGAAAAAAGGTGAATTAGTGATGACGGAGCGAATTGACAAGACATACACCATTCAAAAGCTAATCGCCTGAGATTTTAGCATGGCAAGTTTCAGCTTTTTTGCAATCAAATTACGCCCACACTGGGCGAAACACTCTGATATTATACTAGACACCGGTTTTGAAAAAAGGTGAATTAGTGATGACGGAGTGAATTGACAAGACATACACCATTCAAAAGCTAATCGCCTGAGATTTTAGCATGGCAAGTTTCAGCTTTTTTGCAATCAAACTACGCCCACACTGGGCGAAACACTCTGATATTATACTAGACACCGGTTTTGAAAAAAGGTGGATTAGTGATGACGGAGTGAATTGACAAGACATACACCATTCAAAAGCTAATCGCCTGAGTTTTTAGCATGGCAAGTTTCAGCTTTTTTGCAATCAAACTACGCCCACACTGGGCGAAACACTCTGATATTATACTAGACACCGGTTTTGAAAAAAGGTGGATTAGTGATGACGGAGTGAATTGACAAGACATACACCATTCAAAAGCTAATCGCCTGAGATTTTAGCATGGCAAGTTTCAGCTTTTTTGCAATCAAATTACGCCCACACTGGGCGAAACACTCTGATATTATACTAGACACCGGTTTTGAAAAAAGGTGAATTAGTGATGACGGAGTGAATTGACAAGACATACACCATTCGAAAGCTAATCGCCTGAGATTTTAGCATGCCAAGTTTCAGCTTTTTTGGAATCAAACTACGCCGACACTGGGCGAAAAACTCTGATATTATACTAGACACCGGTTTTAAAAAAAGTGAATTAGTGTTGAAGGAGTGAATTGACAAGACATACACTATTCGAAAGCTAATCGCCTGAGATTTTAGCATGGCAAGTTTCAGCTTTTTTGGAATCAAACTACGCCGACACTGGGCGAAAAACTCTGATATTATACTAGACACCGGTTTTGAAAAAAGGTGAATTAGTGATGACGGAGCGAATTGACAAGACATACACCATTCAAAAGCTAATCGCCTGAGATTTTAGCATGGCAAGTTTCAGCTTTTTTGCAATCAAATTACGCCCACACTGGGCGAAACACTCTGATATTATACTAGACACCGGTTTTGAAAAAAGGTGAATTAGTGATGACGGAGTGAATTGACAAGACATACACCATTCAAAAGCTAATCGCCTGAGATTTTAGCATGGCAAGTTTCAGCTTTTTTGCAATCAAACTACGCCCACACTGGGCGAAACACTCTGATATTATACTAGACACCGGTTTTGAAAAAAGGTGGATTAGTGATGACGGAGTGAATTGACAAGACATACACCATTCAAAAGCTAATCGCCTGAGATTTTAGCATGGCAAGCTTCAGCTTTTTTGCAATCAAACTACGCCCACACTGGGCGAAACACTCTGATATTATACTAGACACCGGTTTTGAAAAAAGGTGGATTAGTGATGACGGAGTGAATTGACAAGACATACACCATTCAAAAGCTAATCGCCTGAGATTTTAGCATGGCAAGTTTCAGCTTTTTTGCAATCAAATTACGCCCACACTGGGCGAAACACTCTGATATTATACTAGACACCGGTTTTGAAAAAAGGTGAATTAGTGATGACGGAGTGAATTGACAAGACATACACCATTCGAAAGCTAACTGCCTGACATTTTAGCATGGCAAGTTTCAGCTTTTTTGGAATCAAACTACGCCCACACTGGGCGAAACACTCTGATATTATACTAGACACCGGTTTTGAAAAAAGGTGAATTAGTGATGACGGAGTGAATTGACAAGACATACACCATTCGAAAGCTAATCGCCTGAGATTTTAGCATGGCAAGTTTCAGCTTTTTTGCAATCAAACTACGCCCACACTGGGCGAAACACTCTGATATTATACTAGACACCGGTTTTGAAAAAAGGTGAATTAGTGATGACGGAGTGAATTGACAAGACATACACCATTCAAAAGCTAATCGCCTGAGATTTTAGCATGGCAAGTTTCAGCTTTTTTGCAATCAAATTACGCCCACACTGGGCGAAACACTCTGATATTATACTAGACACCGGTTTTGAAAAAAGGTGAATTAGTGATGACGGAGTGAATTGACAAGACATACACCATTCAAAAGCTAATCGCCTGAGATTTTAGCATGGCAAGTTTCAGCTTTTTTGCAATCAAACTACGCCCACACTGGGCGAAACACTCTGATATTATACTAGACACCGGTTTTGAAAAAAGGTGGATTAGTGATGACGGAGTGAATTGACAAGACATACACCATTCAAAAGCTAATCGCCTGAGATTTTAGCATGGCAAGTTTCAGCTTTTTTGCAATCAAATTACGCCCACACTGGGCGAAACACTCTGATATTATACTAGACACCGGTTTTGAAAAAAGGTGAATTAGTGATGACGGAGTGAATTGACAAGACATACACCATTCGAAAGCTAATCGCCTGAGATTTTAGCATGCCAAGTTTCAGCTTTTTTGGAATCAAACTACGCCGACACTGGGCGAAAAACTCTGATATTATACTAGACACCGGTTTTAAAAAAAGTGAATTAGTGATGAAGGAGTGAATTGACAAGACATACACTATTCGAAAGCTAATCGCCTGAGATTTTATCATGGCAAGTTTCAGCATTTTTGGAATCAAACTACGCCCACACTGGGCGAAACACTCTGATATTATACTAGACACCGGTTTTGAAAAAAGGTGAATTAGTGATGACGGAGTGAATTGACAAGACATACACCATTCGAAAGCTAATCGCCTGAGATTTTAGCATGGCAAGTTTCAGCTTTTTTGCAATCAAACTACGCCCACACTGGGCGAAACACTCTGATATTATACTAGACACCGGTTTTGAAAAAAGGTGAATTAGTGATGACGGAGTGAATTGACAAGACATACACCATTCAAAAGCTAATCGCCTGAGATTTTAGCATGGCAAGTTTCAGCTTTTTTGCAATCAAATTACGCCCACACTGGGCGAAACACTCTGATATTATACTAGACACCGGTTTTGAAAAAAGGTGAATTAGTGATGACGGAGTGAATTGACAAGACATACACCATTCAAAAGCTAATCGCCTGAGATTTTAGCATGGCAAGTTTCAGCTTTTTTGCAATCAAACTACGCCCACACTGGGCGAAACACTCTGATATTATACTAGACACCGGTTTTGAAAAAAGGTGGATTAGTGATGACGGAGTGAATTGACAAGACATACACCATTCAAAAGCTAATCGCCTGAGATTTTAGCATGGCAAGTTTCAGCTTTTTTGCAATCAAATTACGCCCACACTGGGCGAAACACTCTGATATTATACTAGACACCGGTTTTGAAAAAAGGTGAATTAGTGATGACGGAGTGAATTGACAAGACATACACCATTCGAAAGCTAATCGCCTGAGATTTTAGCATGCCAAGTTTCAGCTTTTTTGGAATCAAACTACGCCGACACTGGGCGAAAAACTCTGATATTATACTAGACACCGGTTTTAAAAAAAGTGAATTAGTGTTGAAGGAGTGAATTGACAAGACATACACTATTCGAAAGCTAATCGCCTGAGATTTTAGCATGGCAAGTTTCAGCTTTTTTGGAATCAAACTACGCCGACACTGGGCGAAAAACTCTGATATTATACTAGACACCGGTTTTGAAAAAAGGTGAATTAGTGATGACGGAGTGAATTGACAAGACATACACCATTCAAAAGCTAATCGCCTGAGATTTTAGCATGGCAAGTTTCAGCTTTTTTGCAATCAAATTACGCCCACACTGGGCGAAACACTCTGATATTATACTAGACACCGGTTTTGAAAAAAGGTGAATTAGTGATGACGGAGTGAATTGACAAGACATACACCATTCAAAAGCTAATCGCCTGAGATTTTAGCATGGCAAGTTTCAGCTTTTTTGCAATCAAACTACGCCCACACTGGGCGAAACACTCTGATATTATACTAGACACCGGTTTTGAAAAAAGGTGGATTAGTGATGACGGAGTGAATTGACAAGACATACACCATTCAAAAGCTAATCGCCTGAGATTTTAGCATGGCAAGCTTCAGCTTTTTTGCAATCAAACTACGCCCACACTGGGCGAAACACTCTGATATTATACTAGACACCGGTTTTGAAAAAAGGTGGATTAGTGATGACGGAGTGAATTGACAAGACATACACCATTCAAAAGCTAATCGCCTGAGATTTTAGCATGGCAAGTTTCAGCTTTTTTGCAATCAAATTACGCCCACACTGGGCGAAACACTCTGATATTATACTAGACACCGGTTTTGAAAAAAGGTGAATTAGTGATGACGGAGTGAATTGACAAGACATACACCATTCGAAAGCTAACTGCCTGACATTTTAGCATGGCAAGTTTCAGCTTTTTTGGAATCAAACTACGCCGACACTGGGCGAAAAACTCTGATATTATACTAGACACCGGTTTTAAAAAAAGTGAATTAGTGATGAAGGAGTGAATTGACAAGACATACACTATTCGAAAGCTAATCGCCTGAGATTTTATCATGGCAAGTTTCAGCATTTTTGGAATCAAACTACGCCCACACTGGGCGAAACACTCTGATATTATACTAGACACCGGTTTTGAAAAAAGGTGAATTAGTGATGACGGAGTGAATTGACAAGACATACACCATTCGAAAGCTAATCGCCTGAGATTTTAGCATGGCAAGTTTCAGCTTTTTTGCAATCAAACTACGCCCACACTGGGCGAAACACTCTGATATTATACTAGACACCGGTTTTGAAAAAAGGTGAATTAGTGATGACGGAGTGAATTGACAAGACATACACCATTCAAAAGCTAATCGCCTGAGATTTTAGCATGGCAAGTTTCAGCTTTTTTGCAATCAAACTACGCCCACACTGGGCGAAACACTCTGATATTATACTAGACACCGGTTTTGAAAAAAGGTGGATTAGTGATGACGGAGTGAATTGACAAGACATACACCATTCAAAAGCTAATCCCCTGAGATTTTAGCATGGCAAGTTTCAGCTTTTTTGCAATCAAACTACGCCCACACTGGGCGAAACACTCTGATATTATACTAGACACCGGTTTTGAAAAAAGGTGGATTAGTGATGACGGAGTGAATTGACAAGACATACACCATTCGAAAGCTAATCGCCTGAGATTTTAGCATGGCAAGTTTCAGCTTTTTTGCAATCAAATTACGCCCACACTGGGCGAAACACTCTGATATTATACTAGACACCGGTTTTGAAAAAAGGTGAATTAGTGATGACGGAGTGAATTGACAAGACATACACCATTCGAAAGCTAACTGCCTGACATTTTAGCATGGCAAGTTTCAGCTTTTTTGGAATCAAACTACGCCGACACTGGGCGAAAAACTCTGATATTATACTAGACACCGGTTTTGAAAAAAGGTGAATTAGTGATGACGGAGTGAATTGACAAGACATACACCATTCGAAAGCTAACTGCCTGACATTTTAGCATGGCAAGTTTCAGCTTTTTTGGAATCAAACTACGCCGACACTGGGCGAAAAACTCTGATATTATACTAGACACCGGTTTTAAAAAAAGTGAATTAGTGATGAAGGAGTGAATTGACAAGACATACACTATTCGAAAGCTAATCGCCTGAGATTTTAGCATGGCAAGTTTCAGCATTTTTGGAATCAAACTACGCCCACACTGGGCGAAACACTCTGATATTATACTAGACACCGGTTTTGAAAAAAGGTGAATTAGTGATGACGGAGTGAATTGACAAGACATACACCATTCGAAAGCTAATCGCCTGAGATTTTAGCATGGCAAGTTTCAGCTTTTTTGCAATCAAACTACGCCCACACTGGGCGAAACACTCTGATATTATACTAGACACCGGTTTTGAAAAAAGGTGAATTAGTGATGACGGAGTGAATTGACAAGACATACACCATTCAAAAGCTAATCGCCTGAGATTTTAGCATGGCAAGTTTCAGCTTTTTTGCAATCAAACTACGCCCACACTGGGCGAAACACTCTGATATTATACTAGACACCGGTTTTGAAAAAAGGTGGATTAGTGATGACGGAGTGAATTGACAAGACATACACCATTCAAAAGCTAATCGCCTGAGATTTTAGCATGGCAAGCTTCAGCTTTTTTGCAATCAAACTACGCCCACACTGGGCGAAACACTCTGATATTATACTAGACACCGGTTTTGAAAAAAGGTGAATTAGTGATGACGGAGTGAATTGACAAGACATACACCATTCAAAAGCTAATCGCCTGAGATTTTAGCATGGCAAGTTTCAGCTTTTTTGCAATCAAATTACGCCCACACTGGGCGAAACACTCTGATATTATACTAGACACCGGTTTTGAAAAAAGGTGAATTAGTGATGACGGAGTGAATTGACAAGACATACACCATTCAAAAGCTAATCGCCTGAGATTTTAGCATGGCAAGCTTCAGCTTTTTTGCAATCAAACTACGCCCACACTGGGCGAAACACTCTGATATTATACTAGACACCGGTTTTGAAAAAAGGTGGATTAGTGATGACGGAGTGAATTGACAAGACATACACCATTCAAAAGCTAATCGCCTGAGATTTTAGCATGGCAAGCTTCAGCTTTTTTGCAATCAAATTACGCCCACACTGGGCGAAACACTCTGATATTATACTAGACACCGGTTTTGAAAAAAGGTGAATTAGTGATGACGGAGTGAATTGACAAGACATACACCATTCGAAAGCTAACTCGCCTGACATTTTAGCATGGCAAGTTTCAGCTTTTTTGGAATCAAACTACGCCGACACTGGGCGAAAAACTCTGATATTATACTAGACACCGGTTTTAAAAAAAGTGAATTAGTGATGAAGGAGTGAATTGACAAGACATACACTATTCGAAAGCTAATCGCCTGAGATTTTATCATGGCAAGTTTCAGCATTTTTGGAATCAAACTACGCCCACACTGGGCGAAACACTCTGATATTATACTAGACACCGGTTTTGAAAAAAGGTGAATTAGTGATGACGGAGTGAATTGACAAGACATACACCATTCGAAAGCTAATCGCCTGAGATTTTAGCATGGCAAGTTTCAGCTTTTTTGCAATCAAACTACGCCCACACTGGGCGAAACACTCTGATATTATACTAGACACCGGTTTTGAAAAAAGGTGAATTAGTGATGACGGAGTGAATTGACAAGACATACACCATTCAAAAGCTAATCGCCTGAGATTTTAGCATGGCAAGTTTCAGCTTTTTTGCAATCAAATTACGCCCACACTGGGCGAAACACTCTGATATTATACTAGACACCGGTTTTGAAAAAAGGTGAATTAGTGATGACGGAGTGAATTGACAAGACATACACCATTCAAAAGCTAATCGCCTGAGATTTTAGCATGGCAAGTTTCAGCTTTTTTGCAATCAAACTACGCCCACACTGGGCGAAACACTCTGATATTATACTAGACACCGGTTTTGAAAAAAGGTGAATTAGTGATGACGGAGTGAATTGACAAGACATACACCATTCAAAAGCTAATCGCCTGACATTTTAGCATGGCAAGTTTCAGCTTTTTTGGAATCAAACTACGCCGACACTGGGCGAAAAACTCTGATATTATACTAGACACCGGTTTTAAAAAAAGTGAATCAGTGATGAAGGAGTGAATTGACAAGACATACACTATTCGAAAGCTAATCGCCTGAGATTTTAGCATGGCAAGTTTCAGCATTTTTTGGAATCAAACTACGCCCACACTGGGCGAAACACTCTGATATTATACTAGACACCGGTTTTGAAAAAAGGTGAATTAGTGATGACGGAGTGAATTGACAAGACATACACCATTCGAAAGCTAATCGCCTGAGATTTTAGCATGGCAAGTTTCAGCTTTTTTGCAATCAAATTACGCCCACACTGGGCGAAACACTCTGATATTATACTAGACACCGGTTTTGAAAAAAGGTGAATTAGTGATGACGGAGTGAATTGACAAGACATACACCATTCGAAAGCTAACTCGCCTGACATTTTAGCATGGCAAGTTTCAGCTTTTTTGGAATCAAACTACGCCGACACTGGGCGAAAAACTCTGATATTATACTAGACACCGGTTTTAAAAAAAGTGAATTAGTGATGAAGGAGTGAATTGACAAGACATACACTATTCGAAAGCTAATCGCCTGAGATTTTAGCATGGCAAGTTTCAGCATTTTTGGAATCAAACTACGCCCACACTGGGCGAAACACTCTGATATTATACTAGACACCGGTTTTGAAAAAAGGTGAATTAGTGATGACGGAGTGAATTGACAAGACATACACCATTCGAAAGCTAATCGCCTGAGATTTTAGCATGGCAAGTTTCAGCTTTTTTGCAATCAAACTACGCCCACACTGGGCGAAACACTCTGATATTATACTAGACACCGGTTTTGAAAAAAGGTGAATTAGTGATGACGGAGTGAATTGACAAGACATACACCATTCGAAAGCTAATCGCCTGAGATTTTAGCATGGCAAGTTTCAGCATTTTTGGAATCAAATTACGCCCACACTGGGCGAAACACTCTGATATTATACTAGACACCGGTTTTGAAAAAAGGTGAATTAGTGATGACGGAGTGAATTGACAAGACATACACCATTCGAAAGCTAATCGCCTGAGATTTTAGCATGGCAAGTTTCAGCTTTTTTGCAATCAAACTACGCCCACACTGGGCGAAACACTCTGATATTATACTAGACACCGGTTTTGAAAAAAGGTGAATTAGTGATGACGGAGTGAATTGACAAGACATACACCATTCGAAAGCTAACTCGCCTGAGATTTTAGCATGGCAAGTTTCAGCTTTTTTGGAATCAAACTACGCCGACACTGGGCGAAAAACTCTGATATTATACTAGACACCGGTTTTAAAAAAAGTGAATTAGTGATGAAGGAGTGAATTGACAAGACATACACTATTCGAAAGCTAATCGCCTGAGATTTTAGCATGGCAAGTTTCAGCATTTTTGGAATCAAACTACGCCCACACTGGGCGAAACACTCTGATATTATACTAGACACCGGTTTTGAAAAAAGGTGAATTAGTGATGAAGGAGTGAATTGACAAGACATACACCATTCGAAAGCTAATCGCCTGAGATTTTAGCATGGCAAGTTTCAGCTTTTTTGCAATCAAACTACGCCCACACTGGGCGAAACACTCTGATATTATACTAGACACCGGTTTTGAAAAAAGGTGAATTAGTGATGACGGAGTGAATTGACAAGACATACACCATTCGAAAGCTAATCGCCTGAGATTTTAGCATGGCAAGTTTCAGCTTTTTTGCAATCAAACTACGCCCACACTGGGCGAAACACTCTGATATTATACTAGACACCGGTTTTGAAAAAAGGTGAATTAGTGATGACGGAGTGAATTGACAAGACATACACCATTCGAAAGCTAATCGCCTGAGATTTTAGCATGGCAAGTTTCAGCTTTTTTGGAATCAAACTACGCCGACACTGGGCGAAAAACTCTGATATTATACTAGACACCGGTTTTAAAAAAAGTGAATTAGTGATGAAGGAGTGAATTGACAAGACATACACTATTCGAAAGCTAATCGCCTGAGATTTTAGCATGGCAAGTTTCAGCATTTTTGGAATCAAACTACGCCGACACTGGGCGAAACACTCTGATATTATACTAGACACCGGTTTTGAAAAAAGGTGAATTAGTGATGAAGGAGTGAATTGACAAGACATACACCATTCGAAAGCTAATCGCCTGAGATTTTAGCATGGCAAGTTTCAGCTTTTTTGGAATCAAACTACGCCCACACTGGGCGAAACACTCTGATATTATACTAGACACCGGTTTTGAAAAAAGGTGAATTAGTGATGAAGGAGTGAATTGACAAGACATACACCATTCGAAAGCTAATCGCCTGAGATTTTAGCATGGCAAGTTTCAGCTTTTTTGGAATCAAACTACGCCCACACTGGGCGAAACACTCTGATATTATACTAGACACCGGTTTTGAAAAAAGGTGAATTAGTGATGACGGAGTGAATTGACAAGACATACACCATTCGAAAGCTAATCGCCTGAGATTTTAGCATGGCAAGTTTCAGCTTTTTTGGAATCAAACTACGCCGACACTGGGCGAAACACTCTGATATTATACTAGACACCGGTTTTGAAAAAAGGTGAATTAGTGATGAAGGAGTGAATTGACAAGACATACACCATTCGAAAGCTAATCGCCTGAGATTTTAGCATGGCAAGTTTCAGCTTTTTTGGAATCAAACTACGCCCACACTGGGCGAAACACTCTGATATTATACTAGACACCGGTTTTAAAAAAAGTGAATTAGTGATGAAGGAGTGAATTGACAAGACATACACCATTCGAAAGCTAATCGCCTGAGATTTTAGCATGGCAAGTTTCAGCTTTTTTGGAATCAAACTACGCCCACACTGGGCGAAACACTCTGATATTATACTAGACACCGGTTTTGAAAAAAGGTGAATTAGTGATGAAGGAGTGAATTGACAAGACATACACCATTCGAAAGCTAATCGCCTGAGATTTTAGCATGGCAAGTTTCAGCTTTTTTGGAATCAAACTACGCCGACACTGGGCGAAACACTCTGATATTATACTAGACACCGGTTTTAAAAAAAGGTGAATTAGTGATGAAGGAGTGAATTGACAAGACATACACCATTCGAAAGCTAATCGCCTGAGATTTTAGCATGGCAAGTTTCAGCATTTTTGGAATCAAACTACGCCCACACTGGGCGAAACACTCTGATATTATACTAGACACCGGTTTTGAAAAAAGGTGAATTAGTGATGAAGGAGTGAATTGACAAGACATACACCATTCGAAAGCTAATCGCCTGAGATTTTAGCATGGCAAGTTTCAGCTTTTTTGGAATCAAACTACGCCCACACTGGGCGAAACACTCTGATATTATACTAGACACCGGTTTTGAAAAAAGGTGAATTAGTGATGACGGAGTGAATTGACAAGACATACACCATTCGAAAGCTAATCGCCTGAGATTTTAGCATGGCAAGTTTCAGCTTTTTTGGAATCAAACTACGCCGACACTGGGCGAAACACTCTGATATTATACTAGACACCGGTTTTAAAAAAAGGTGAATTAGTGATGAAGGAGTGAATTGACAAGACATACACCATTCGAAAGCTAATCGCCTGAGATTTTAGCATGGCAAGTTTCAGCTTTTTTGGAATCAAACTACGCCCACACTGGGCGAAACACTCTGATATTATACTAGACACCGGTTTTGAAAAAAGGTGAATTAGTGATGAAGGAGTGAATTGACAAGACATACACCATTCGAAAGCTAATCGCCTGAGATTTTAGCATGGCAAGTTTCAGCTTTTTTGGAATCAAACTACGCCCACACTGGGCGAAACACTCTGATATTATACTAGACACCGGTTTTGAAAAAAGGTGAATTAGTGATGAAGGAGTGAATTGACAAGACATACACTATTCGAAAGCTAATCGCCTGAGATTTTAGCATGGCAAGTTTCAGCTTTTTTGGAATCAAACTACGCCCACACTGGGCGAAACACTCTGATATTATACTAGACACCGGTTTTGAAAAAAGGTGAATTAGTGATGAAGGAGTGAATTGACAAGACATACACCATTCGAAAGCTAATCGCCTGAGATTTTAGCATGGCAAGTTTCAGCATTTTTGGAATCAAACTACGCCCACACTGGGCGAAACACTCTGATATTATACTAGACACCGGTTTTGAAAAAAGGTGAATTAGTGATGACGGAGTGAATTGACAAGACATAAACGATTCGAAAGCTAATCGCCTGAGATTTTAGCATGCCAAGTTTCAGCTTTTTTGGAATCAAACTACGCCGACACTGGGCGAAAAACTCTGATATTATACTAGACACCGGTTTTAAAAAAAGTGAATTAGTGATGAAGGAGTGAATTGACAAGACATACACCATTCGAAAGCTAATCGCCTGAGATTTTAGCATGGCAAGTTTCAGCTTTTTTGGAATCAAACTACGCCGACACTGGGCGAAACACTCTGATATTATACTAGACACCGGTTTTAAAAAAAGTGAATTAGTGATGAAGGAGTGAATTGACAAGACATACACCATTCGAAAGCTAATCGCCTGAGATTTTAGCATGGCAAGTTTCAGCTTTTTTGGAATCAAACTACGCCCACACTGGGCGAAACACTCTGATATTATACTAGACACCGGTTTTGAAAAAAGGTGAATTAGTGATGAAGGAGTGAATTGACAAGACATACACCATTCGAAAGCTAATCGCCTGAGATTTTAGCATGGCAAGTTTCAGCTTTTTTGGAATCAAACTACGCCGACACTGGGCGAAACACTCTGATATTATACTAGACACCGGTTTTAAAAAAAGGTGAATTAGTGATGAAGGAGTGAATTGACAAGACATAAACGATTCGAAAGCTAATCGCCTGAGATTTTAGCATGCCAAGTTTCAGCTTTTTTGGAATCATACTACGCCCACACTGGGCGAAACACTCTGATATTATACTAGACACCGGTTTTGAAAAAAGGTGAATTGGTGATGAAGGAGTGAATTGACAAGACATACACCATTCGAAAGCTAATCGCCTGAGATTTTAGCATGGCAAGTTTCAGCTTTTTTGGAATCAAACTACGCCCACACTGGGCGAAACACTCTGATATTATACTAGACACCGGTTTTGAAAAAAAGTGAATTAGTGATGAAGGAGTGAATTGACAAGACATACACTATTCGAAAGCTAATCGCCTGAGATTTTAGCATGGCAAGTTTCAGCTTTTTTGGAATCAAACTACGCCGACACTGGGCGAAAAACTCTGATATTATACTAGACACCGGTTTTGAAAAAAGGTGAATTGGTGATGAAGGAGTGAATTGACAAGACATACACTATTCGAAAGCTAATCGCCTGAGATTTTAGCATGGCAAGTTTCAGCTTTTTTGGAATCAAACTACGCCCACACTGGGCGAAACACTCTGATATTATACTAGACACCGGTTTTGAAAAAAGGTGAATTAGTGATGAAGGAGTGAATTGACAAGACATACACCATTCGAAAGCTAATCGCCTGAGATTTTAGCATGGCAAGTTTCAGCATTTTTGGAATCAAACTACGCCCACACTGGGCGAAACACTCTGATATTATACTAGACACCGGTTTTGAAAAAAGGTGAATTAGTGATGACGGAGTGAATTGACAAGACATACACTATTCGAAAGCTAATCGCCTGAGATTTTAGCATGCCAAGTTTCAGCTTTTTTGGAATCAAACTACGCCGACACTGGGCGAAAAACTCTGATATTATACTAGACACCGGTTTTAAAAAAAGTGAATTAGTGATGAAGGAGTGAATTGACAAGACATACACTATTCGAAAGCTAATCGCCTGAGATTTTAGCATGGCAAGTTTCAGCATTTTTGGAATCAAACTACGCCCACACTGGGCGAAACACTCTGATATTATACTAGACACCGGTTTTGAAAAAAAGTGAATTAGTGATGAAGGAGTGAATTGACAAGACATACACCATTCGAAAGCTAATCGCCTGAGATTTTAGCATGGCAAGTTTCAGCATTTTTGGAATCAAACTACGCCCACACTGGGCGAAACACTCTGATATTATACTAGACACCGGTTTTGAAAAAAGGTGAATTAGTGATGAAGGAGTGAATTGACAAGACATACACCATTCGAAAGCTAATCGCCTGAGATTTTAGCATGGCAAGTTTCAGCTTTTTTGGAATCAAACTACGCCGACACTGGGCGAAAAACTCTGATATTATACTAGACACCGGTTTTAAAAAAAGTGAATTAGTGATGAAGGAGTGAATTGACAAGACATACACTATTCGAAAGCTAATCGCCTGAGATTTTAGCATGGCAAGTTTCAGCTTTTTTGGAATCAAACTACGCCGACACTGGGCGAAAAACTCTGATATTATACTAGACACCGGTTTTAAAAAAAGGTGAATTAGTGATGAAGGAGTGAATTGACAAGACATACACCATTCGAAAGCTAATCGCCTGAGATTTTAGCATGGCAAGTTTCAGCATTTTTGGAATCAAACTACGCCCACACTGGGCGAAACACTCTGATATTATACTAGACACCGGTTTTGAAAAAAGGTGAATTAGTGATGAAGGAGTGAATTGACAAGACATACACCATTCGAAAGCTAATCGCCTGAGATTTTAGCATGGCAAGTTTCAGCATTTTTGGAATCAAACTACGCCGACACTGGGCGAAACACTCTGATATTATACTAGACACCGGTTTTGAAAAAAGGTGAATTAGTGATGAAGGAGTGAATTGACAAGACATACACCATTCGAAAGCTAATCGCCTGAGATTTTAGCATGGCAAGTTTCAGCATTTTTGGAATCAAACTACGCCCACACTGGGCGAAACACTCTGATATTATACTAGACACCGGTTTTAAAAAAAGTGAATTAGTGATGAAGGAGTGAATTGACAAGACATACACCATTCGAAAGCTAATCGCCTGAGATTTTAGCATGGCAAGTTTCAGCTTTTTTGGAATCAAACTACGCCGACACTGGGCGAAAAACTCTGATATTATACTAGACACCGGTTTTAAAAAAAGTGAATTAGTGATGAAGGAGTGAATTGACAAGACATACACCATTCGAAAGCTAATCGCCTGAGATTTTAGCATGGCAAGTTTCAGCTTTTTTGGAATCAAACTACGCCGACACTGGGCGAAAAACTCTGATATTATACTAGACACCGGTTTTAAAAAAAGTGAATTAGTGATGAAGGAGTGAATTGACAAGACATACACTATTCGAAAGCTGATCGCCTGAGATTTTAGCATGGCAAGTTTCAGCATTTTTGGAATCAAACTACGCCCACACTGGGCGAAACACTCTGATATTATACTAGACACCGGTTTTGAAAAAAGGTGAATTGGTGATGAAGGAGTGAATTGACAAGACATACACCATTCGAAAGCTAATCGCCTGAGATTTTAGCATGGCAAGTTTCAGCATTTTTGGAATCAAACTACGCCGACACTGGGCGAAAAACTCTGATATTATACTAGACACCGGTTTTAAAAAAAGTGAATTAGTGATGAAGGAGTGAATTGACAAGACATACACTATTCGAAAGCTAATCGCCTGAGATTTTAGCATGCCAAGTTTCAGCTTTTTTGGAATCAAACTACGCCGACACTGGGCGAAACACTCTGATATTATACTAGACACCGGTTTTAAAAAAAGTGAATTAGTGATGAAGGAGTGAATTGACAAGACATACACCATTCGAAAGCTAATCGCCTGAGATTTTAGCATGGCAAGTTTCAGCTTTTTTGGAATCAAACTACGCCGACACTGGGCGAAAAACTCTGATATTATACTAGACACCGGTTTTAAAAAAAGTGAATTAGTGATGAAGGAGTGAATTGACAAGACATACACCATTCGAAAGCTAATCGCCTGAGATTTTAGCATGGCAAGTTTCAGCTTTTTTGGAATCAAACTACGCCGACACTGGGCGAAAAACTCTGATATTATACTAGACACCGGTTTTAAAAAAAGTGAATTAGTGATGAAGGAGTGAATTGACAAGACATACACCATTCGAAAGCTAATCGCCTGAGATTTTAGCATGGCAAGTTTCAGCATTTTTGGAATCAAACTACGCCCACACTGGGCGAAACACTCTGATATTATACTAGACACCGGTTTTGAAAAAAGGTGAATTGGTGATGAAGGAGTGAATCGACAAGACATACACCATTCGAAAGCTAATCGCCTGAGATTTTAGCATGGCAAGTTTCAGCATTTTTGGAATCAAACTACGCCCACACTGGGCGAAACACTCTGATATTATACTAGACACCGGTTTTGAAAAAAGGTGAATTAGTGATGACGGAGTGAATTGACAAGACATACACTATTCGAAAGCTAATCGCCTGAGATTTTAGCATGCCAAGTTTCAGCTTTTTTGGAATCAAACTACGCCGACACTGGGCGAAAAACTCTGATATTATACTAGACACCGGTTTTAAAAAAAGTGAATTAGTGATGAAGGAGTGAATTGCCAAGACATACACTATTCGAAAGCTAATCGCCTGAGATTTTAGCATGGCAAGTTTCAGCTTTTTTGGAATCAAACTACGCCGACACTGGGCGAAAAACTCTGATATTATACTAGACACCGGTTTTAAAAAAAGTGAATTAGTGATGAAGGAGTGAATTGACAAGACATACACTATTCGAAAGCTAATCGCCTGAGATTTTAGCATGGCAAGTTTCAGCATTTTTGGAATCAAACTACGCCCACACTGGGCGAAACACTCTGATATTATACTAGACACCGGTTTTGAAAAAAGGTGAATTGGTGATGAAGGAGTGAATTGACAAGACATACACTAGTCGAAAGCTAATCGCCTGAGATTTTAGCATGGCAAGTTTCAGCTTTTTTGGAATCAAACTACGCCGACACTGGGCGAAAAACTCTGATATTATACTAGACACCGGTTTTAAAAAAAGTGAATTAGTGATGAAGGAGTGAATTGACAAGACATACACTATTCGAAAGCTAATCGCCTGAGATTTTAGCATGGCAAGTTTCAGCATTTTTGGAATCAAACTACGCCCACACTGGGCGAAACACTCTGATATTATACTAGACACCGGTTTTAAAAAAAGTGAATTAGTGATGAAGGAGTGAATTGACAAGACATACACCATTCGAAAGCTAATCGCCTGAGATTTTAGCATGGCAAGTTTCAGCTTTTTTGGAATCAAACTACGCCGACACTGGGCGAAAAACTCTGATATTATACTAGACACCGGTTTTAAAAAAAGTGAATTAGTGATGAAGGAGTGAATTGACAAGACATACACCATTCGAAAGCTAATCGCCTGAGATTTTAGCATGGCAAGTTTCAGCTTTTTTGGAATCAAACTACGCCGACACTGGGCGAAAAACTCTGATATTATACTAGACACCGGTTTTAAAAAAAGTGAATTAGTGATGAAGGAGTGAATTGACAAGACATACACTATTCGAAAGCTAATCGCCTGAGATTTTAGCATGGCAAGTTTCAGCATTTTTGGAATCAAACTACGCCCACACTGGGCGAAACACTCTGATATTATACTAGACACCGGTTTTGAAAAAAGGTGAATTGGTGATGAAGGAGTGAATTGACAAGACATACACCATTCGAAAGCTAATCGCCTGAGATTTTAGCATGGCAAGTTTCAGCATTTTTGGAATCAAACTACGCCCACACTGGGCGAAACACTCTGATATTATACTAGACACCGGTTTTGAAAAAAGGTGAATTAGTGATGACGGAGTGAATTGACAAGACATACACCATTCGAAAGCTAATCGCCTGAGGTTTTAGCATGCCAAGTTTCAGCTTTTTTGGAATCAAACTACGCCGACACTGGGCGAAAAACTCTGATATTATACTAGACACCGGTTTTAAAAAAAGTGAATTAGTGATGAAGGAGTGAATTGACAAGACATACACCATTCGAAAGCTAATCGCCTGAGATTTTAGCATGGCAAGTTTCAGCTTTTTTGGAATCAAACTACGCCGACACTGGGCGAAAAACTCTGATATTATACTAGACACCGGTTTTAAAAAAAGTGAATTAGTGATGAAGGAGTGAATTGACAAGACATACACCATTCGAAAGCTAATCGCCTGAGATTTTAGCATGGCAAGTTTCAGCTTTTTTGGAATCAAACTACGCCGACACTGGGCGAAAAACTCTGATATTATACTAGACACCGGTTTTAAAAAAAGTGAATTAGTGATGAAGGAGTGAATTGACAAGACATACACCATTCGAAAGCTAATCGCCTGAGATTTTAGCATGGCAAGTTTCAGCTTTTTTGGAATCAAACTACGCCGACACTGGGCGAAAAACTCTGATATTATACTAGACACCGGTTTTAAAAAAAGTGAATTAGTGATGAAGGAGTGAATTGACAAGACATACACCATTCGAAAGCTAATCGCCTGAGATTTTAGCATGGCAAGTTTCAGCTTTTTTGGAATCAAACTACGCCGACACTGGGCGAAACACTCTGATATTATACTAGACACCGGTTTTAAAAAAAGTGAATTAGTGATGAAGGAGTGAATTGACAAGACATACACCATTCGAAAGCTAATCGCCTGAGATTTTAGCATGGCAAGTTTCAGCTTTTTTGGAATCAAACTACGCCGACACTGGGCGAAAAACTCTGATATTATACTAGACACCGGTTTTAAAAAAAGTGAATTAGTGATGAAGGAGTGAATTGACAAGACATACACCATTCGAAAGCTAATCGCCTGAGATTTTAGCATGGCAAGTTTCAGCTTTTTTGGAATCAAACTACGCCGACACTGGGCGAAAAACTCTGATATTATACTAGACACCGGTTTTAAAAAAAGTGAATTAGTGATGAAGGAGTGAATTGACAAGACATACACTATTCGAAAGCTAATCGCCTGAGATTTTAGCATGGCAAGTTTCAGCATTTTTGGAATCAAACTACGCCCACACTGGGCGAAACACTCTGATATTATACTAGACACCGGTTTTGAAAAAAGGTGAATTGGTGATGAAGGAGTGAATTGACAAGACATACACCATTCGAAAGCTAATCGCCTGAGATTTTAGCATGGCAAGTTTCAGCTTTTTTGGAATCAAACTACGCCGACACTGGGCGAAAAACTCTGATATTATACTAGACACCGGTTTTAAAAAAAGTGAATTAGTGATGAAGGAGTGAATTGACAAGACATACACCATTCGAAAGCTAATCGCCTGAGATTTTAGCATGGCAAGTTTCAGCTTTTTTGGAATCAAACTACGCCGACACTGGGCGAAAAACTCTGATATTATACTAGACACCGGTTTTAAAAAAAGTGAATTAGTGATGAAGGAGTGAATTGACAAGACATACACCATTCGAAAGCTAATCGCCTGAGATTTTAGCATGGCAAGTTTCAGCTTTTTTGGAATCAAACTACGCCGACACTGGGCGAAAAACTCTGATATTATACTAGACACCGGTTTTAAAAAAAGTGAATTAGTGATGAAGGAGTGAATTGACAAGACATACACCATTCGAAAGCTAATCGCCTGAGATTTTAGCATGGCAAGTTTCAGCTTTTTTGGAATCAAACTACGCCGACACTGGGCGAAAAACTCTGATATTATACTAGACACCGGTTTTAAAAAAAGTGAATTAGTGATGAAGGAGTGAATTGACAAGACATACACCATTCGAAAGCTAATCGCCTGAGATTTTAGCATGGCAAGTTTCAGCATTTTTGGAATCAAACTACGCCCACACTGGGCGAAACACTCTGATATTATACTAGACACCGGTTTTAAAAAAAGTGAATTAGTGATGAAGGAGTGAATTGACAAGACATACACCATTCGAAAGCTAATCGCCTGAGATTTTAGCATGGCAAGTTTCAGCTTTTTTGGAATCAAACTACGCCGACACTGGGCGAAAAACTCTGATATTATACTAGACACCGGTTTTAAAAAAAGTGAATTAGTGATGAAGGAGTGAATTGACAAGACATACACCATTCGAAAGCTAATCGCCTGAGATTTTAGCATGGCAAGTTTCAGCTTTTTTGGAATCAAACTACGCCGACACTGGGCGAAAAACTCTGATATTATACTAGACACCGGTTTTAAAAAAAGTGAATTAGTGATGAAGGAGTGAATTGACAAGACATACACCATTCGAAAGCTAATCGCCTGAGATTTTAGCATGGCAAGTTTCAGCTTTTTTGGAATCAAACTACGCCGACACTGGGCGAAAAACTCTGATATTATACTAGACACCGGTTTTAAAAAAAGTGAATTAGTGATGAAGGAGTGAATTGACAAGACATACACCATTCGAAAGCTAATCGCCTGAGATTTTAGCATGGCAAGTTTCAGCTTTTTTGGAATCAAACTACGCCGACACTGGGCGAAAAACTCTGATATTATACTAGACACCGGTTTTAAAAAAAGTGAATTAGTGATGAAGGAGTGAATTGACAAGACATACACCATTCGAAAGCTAATCGCCTGAGATTTTAGCATGGCAAGTTTCAGCTTTTTTGGAATCAAACTACGCCGACACTGGGCGAAAAACTCTGATATTATACTAGACACCGGTTTTAAAAAAAGTGAATTAGTGATGAAGGAGTGAATTGACAAGACATACACCATTCGAAAGCTAATCGCCTGAGATTTTAGCATGGCAAGTTTCAGCTTTTTTGGAATCAAACTACGCCGACACTGGGCGAAAAACTCTGATATTATACTAGACACCGGTTTTAAAAAAAGTGAATTAGTGATGAAGGAGTGAATTGACAAGACATACACCATTCGAAAGCTAATCGCCTGAGATTTTAGCATGGCAAGTTTCAGCTTTTTTGGAATCAAACTACGCCGACACTGGGCGAAAAACTCTGATATTATACTAGACACCGGTTTTAAAAAAAAGTGAATTAGTGATGAAGGAGTGAATTGACAAGACATACACCATTCGAAAGCTAATCGCCTGAGATTTTAGCATGGCAAGTTTCAGCTTTTTTGGAATCAAACTACGCCGACACTGGGCGAAAAACTCTGATATTATACTAGACACCGGTTTTAAAAAAAGTGAATTAGTGATGAAGGAGTGAATTGACAAGACATACACCATTCGAAAGCTAATCGCCTGAGATTTTAGCATGGCAAGTTTCAGCATTTTTGGAATCAAACTACGCCCACACTGGGCGAAACACTCTGATATTATACTAGACACCGGTTTTAAAAAAAGTGAATTAGTGATGAAGGAGTGAATTGACAAGACATACACCATTCGAAAGCTAATCGCCTGAGATTTTAGCATGGCAAGTTTCAGCTTTTTTGGAATCAAACTACGCCGACACTGGGCGAAAAACTCTGATATTATACTAGACACCGGTTTTAAAAAAAGTGAATTAGTGATGAAGGAGTGAATTGACAAGACATACACCATTCGAAAGCTAATCGCCTGAGATTTTAGCATGGCAAGTTTCAGCTTTTTTGGAATCAAACTACGCCGACACTGGGCGAAAAACTCTGATATTATACTAGACACCGGTTTTAAAAAAAGTGAATTAGTGATGAAGGAGTGAATTGACAAGACATACACCATTCGAAAGCTAATCGCCTGAGATTTTAGCATGGCAAGTTTCAGCTTTTTTGGAATCAAACTACGCCGACACTGGGCGAAAAACTCTGATATTATACTAGACACCGGTTTTAAAAAAAGTGAATTAGTGATGAAGGAGTGAATTGACAAGACATACACCATTCGAAAGCTAATCGCCTGAGATTTTAGCATGGCAAGTTTCAGCTTTTTTGGAATCAAACTACGCCGACACTGGGCGAAAAACTCTGATATTATACTAGACACCGGTTTTAAAAAAAGTGAATTAGTGATGAAGGAGTGAATTGACAAGACATACACCATTCGAAAGCTAATCGCCTGAGATTTTAGCATGGCAAGTTTCAGCTTTTTTGGAATCAAACTACGCCGACACTGGGCGAAACACTCTGATATTATACTAGACACCGGTTTTAAAAAAAGTGAATTAGTGATGAAGGAGTGAATTGACAAGACATACACCATTCGAAAGCTAATCGCCTGAGATTTTAGCATGGCAAGTTTCAGCTTTTTTGGAATCAAACTACGCCGACACTGGGCGAAAAACTCTGATATTATACTAGACACCGGTTTTAAAAAAAGTGAATTAGTGATGAAGGAGTGAATTGACAAGACATACACCATTCGAAAGCTAATCGCCTGAGATTTTAGCATGGCAAGTTTCAGCTTTTTTGGAATCAAACTACGCCGACACTGGGCGAAAAACTCTGATATTATACTAGACACCGGTTTTAAAAAAAGTGAATTAGTGATGAAGGAGTGAATTGACAAGACATACACCATTCGAAAGCTAATCGCCTGAGATTTTAGCATGGCAAGTTTCAGCATTTTTGGAATCAAACTACGCCGACACTGGGCGAAACACTCTGATATTATACTAGACACCGGTTTTAAAAAAAGTGAATTAGTGATGAAGGAGTGAATTGACAAGACATACACCATTCGAAAGCTAATCGCCTGAGATTTTAGCATGGCAAGTTTCAGCTTTTTTGGAATCAAACTACGCCGACACTGGGCGAAAAACTCTGATATTATACTAGACACCGGTTTTAAAAAAAGTGAATTAGTGATGAAGGAGTGAATTGACAAGACATACACCATTCGAAAGCTAATCGCCTGAGATTTTAGCATGGCAAGTTTCAGCTTTTTTGGAATCAAACTACGCCGACACTGGGCGAAAAACTCTGATATTATACTAGACACCGGTTTTAAAAAAAGTGAATTAGTGATGAAGGAGTGAATTGACAAGACATACACCATTCGAAAGCTAATCGCCTGAGATTTTAGCATGGCAAGTTTCAGCTTTTTTGGAATCAAACTACGCCGACACTGGGCGAAAAACTCTGATATTATACTAGACACCGGTTTTAAAAAAAGTGAATTAGTGATGAAGGAGTGAATTGACAAGACATACACCATTCGAAAGCTAATCGCCTGAGATTTTAGCATGGCAAGTTTCAGCATTTTTGGAATCAAACTACGCCCACACTGGGCGAAACACTCTGATATTATACTAGACACCGGTTTTAAAAAAAGTGAATTAGTGATGAAGGAGTGAATTGACAAGACATACACCATTCGAAAGCTAATCGCCTGAGATTTTAGCATGGCAAGTTTCAGCTTTTTTGGAATCAAACTACGCCGACACTGGGCGAAAAACTCTGATATTATACTAGACACCGGTTTTAAAAAAAGTGAATTAGTGATGAAGGAGTGAATTGACAAGACATACACCATTCGAAAGCTAATCGCCTGAGATTTTAGCATGGCAAGTTTCAGCATTTTTGGAATCAAACTACGCCCACACTGGGCGAAACACTCTGATATTATACTAGACACCGGTTTTAAAAAAAGTGAATTAGTGATGAAGGAGTGAATTGACAAGACATACACCATTCGAAAGCTAATCGCCTGAGATTTTAGCATGGCAAGTTTCAGCTTTTTTGGAATCAAACTACGCCGACACTGGGCGAAAAACTCTGATATTATACTAGACACCGGTTTTAAAAAAAGTGAATTAGTGATGAAGGAGTGAATTGACAAGACATACACCATTCGAAAGCTAATCGCCTGAGATTTTAGCATGGCAAGTTTCAGCTTTTTTGGAATCAAACTACGCCGACACTGGGCGAAAAACTCTGATATTATACTAGACACCGGTTTTAAAAAAAGTGAATTAGTGATGAAGGAGTGAATTGACAAGACATACACCATTCGAAAGCTAATCGCCTGAGATTTTAGCATGGCAAGTTTCAGCTTTTTTGGAATCAAACTACGCCGACACTGGGCGAAAAACACTGATATTATACTAGACACCGGTTTTAAAAAAAGTGAATTAGTGATGAAGGAGTGAATTGACAAGACATACACCATTCGAAAGCTAATCGCCTGAGATTTTAGCATGGCAAGTTTCAGCTTTTTTGGAATCAAACTACGCCGACACTGGGCGAAAAACACTGATATTATACTAGACACCGGTTTT